>JBAMNC010000520.1:485000-731441 GCA_037902135.1 Cetoscarus ocellatus | reverse complement strand
AAAAGTTATTATCATGTGAGTTAATAATAGGTGTAAAGTTATTATCATGTGAGTTAATCTTAGGTGTAAAGTTTTTTATCATGTGAGTTATCATAGGTGTAAAGTTTTTATCATGTGAGTTAATAATAGGTGTAAAGTTTTTATCATGTGAGTTAATAGGTGTAAAGTTTTTATCATGTGAGTTAATAATAGGTGTAAAGTTTTTATCATGTGAGTTAATAATCAGTAAGAAGCTCCTCCATTCGCCCTCATGCTGAACCCTCTCTCTCCTCTCCAGCCCGATCCCACCTGATCGATAGTCCTCCCACCTACAACGCCGACTACGGCTACAAGAGCTGGGAGGCCTTCTCCAACCTCTCCTACTACACTCGCACCCTCCCCCCCCGTCCGGAGGACTGCCCAACCCCGATGGGAGCAGTAGGTGAGTGCACTCTCGCTGCCTCTGGAGAACCAGTTTTCTCAGATTCTTGAGTCCTGAGCCAGAGCGGCTTGGCCCCGTTACATCACAGAAAGCTGAAACCTGCCCCGACTCGCCGAGGAACACGGTGTCACTGTTATCAGCTTTTACTCTCAGGTGTCCCATGAATCAGGAACGGCGTAATCGAGCTTTACCTGTTAGTACAGAGGTTTGATTCATTAGGATCCTGATTGGCTGAACTTCAAAGCACAGCCCCCTCTCCTGAGCCCAAAATAACAACATTTACAGATTATTTTAGTTTATGATTTATAATGCACATTGTTATTTCATGTGCTGTAGAATCGATCAGATTATTCTTCTCTCTGCTTATTTTTCCGGCCCTTTTTGTTTTTTTTATTGAAGTGCCCTTAAAACGAATAAGCTTTACAAACTGAACATCAGGTTGATAATAAAGGACACAAAAATCTTAATTATGGACATGATATCTTATAAATATAATGCCCTGAAGAGTGTTTGACTATAAAAACAGATTTCTGTGTGAATAAAGCTAATAACAGAGGTACTGAGGTACACGTTTATATATTGTATCACTGTGTGTTAAAGGAGAATAGTGTTGGGTTTGGTTTGGTTAAAAAAACAGCCTTTTAATGCAAATAGTATCAGGGATGAACGATGCAGAGAATTAATGTTCAAACTAGGGATGTATGATATTGTATTTTTTCCAGTATTCAATATGCACATATTCCTAAACTTGTTATCACTGATTCAGATATTTTGTGTCTGCTTAAGTAAAATTGACCTATTTCTTCCATAATTACAGTCCATGTGTGTTAGAAACAGACGTGAAACAGAAAAACAGCATTTATCTGATCAATTTGAAAAGTCTGGTATTGCCCATCACTAATGTTTACCTCATCATTTACTTTTAGCTGTAATTTTCCCTGATACTAATTATCTCCTACAATGCAGAAAAAATGTTTCAACCAAAAGAAAATAAAGGAATCAGGCAGTCCAGTCCTTGGACCATTTGATCATAAAGTGAGTTTTGTTTTGAGTTTTTGGTACAAGAAAATTAATTTTGCAGATATTCTACCGTTGAAGACTTAATGACTTGATAATTAGTCCATAGACACAAATACAACTTAAACAACTACACTAATGCCATGTTCAAGAGTGGGTTTAATAAATTTTTAACCAAATCAAAGTTTCAAAAATAATCAGGGCAAAACAATAATCATTTGGTTATAGAGCGTTTTCTCCTTTACGGGAAAGTCAGGAGGTTTGCCCCCGACTGTGAGGATGTTTTAATGCTAAAGAGTTTATTTTTAAGTATTTTTAATTCCACTAATGTGCACACCTGGACATTTTGACCCTCTGGAAGTCAGTGAGACTCTGCAGTAACAGACACTGCACATTTGTACCTGTTACTGTTTGTTTTGTTATTTATTATTATTATTTATATGTCTGTAACATTTATCCCAGGTTTTCTTTTATTTTTGGGATGGCCGATGGAGATTAGCATTGATCTTAATCCAGCATATTTATGGCAATCTCATTAATATTGACTGTCCTGTCCAAATGACCATAAAAATTAAGAATTCAGTTGATAAAGAAAGGGTCTCATGCATGACACGATCAGCCTCAAAGCTCCGCCAGAAGACATAAAATAGATTAATTTGCCTTCATGTCATTTTCTGCATCAGTAAGAAATGCTTTATTAAAATGCACTAAGCCATGAAACAAAACTTAAAAAAAAAAAAAAAATCTAAAATGTGTGATTATTTTTGAGTGAACTGTCAAAAGGTGGAGTTTGATCATGCTTAAAAATGTTAACCTTGTGACAGCTCAAACAACTGAAGCAAAAAGTAAGATGTACCCATAAAGTGATAACAAAGGCGAAGCATCATGGTACATTTGCGTATTTTGTCAATAATACTGCTGATGTAATGGCTAATATATCTGCTGCAAATATCAGTAAAAATGTGAAATCGGCCGATACGATATAACTTTTTAGGCCAATATCTGCTGATATTATACTGATAATATTGAGCATCCCTACTGTAATCTAACTGACACGCCTGATGGACAGTTTCATAGTATATCCGCCACGGATATATTTCACTATTCCATCTGGAGAAAAAATATTTTCAGAGGGCAATGACAATATCCACCAAGATTGGTGGGTATTGTCCATTAACAAAAACTTCCCTTTGGGCCATCCAACTTTTGCAGTGAAGTTGTAGGATATTGAAACTTGGCAAGATGGGTCTGTGTGATTTCAGACAAGTGAATCAGGCAGGTCCGTCTGTAAAACTACCCTTAGCACTTGGAATCATGTTGATATCATTTTTAATTAAAAAATAATAAGTAAAAATGATCATTCATTAATGACAGGTTGTCTGGATTACTACCAAAATTATTATATTTTTTAAGTTGGGCCATCTCTTGACAATTTCAACTAAACAGGCAAAATGCAGGTAAAAACATAACCTCCTTGGCTGAGGTCGTTAAAAGTTGAACAATCAACAAAGACCTAAGGCTCGGCTATGCTTTCCATGGACGGCTTTGCATGGATGGACGTACGGCCATAAATTGTCGTGACATTATGACGTGGAAAATTTTGGAGCATCCTCCTTGTGGCTCTTACATTGCTGCAAACAATTATTCTCCCAAAATGTAGGGGGCAGTGTCCTCAAAAAGCTGATCTATAGCATGGTCGAGGAAGAAATTTTGTTGATACCAGTTACGAAAAAGAAGAAGAAAGTTGTCAAAATGGAGAACAACGAAGAGGAGTTGCTGCGTTTGCTCAAGTTATAGCGCTCTTTCAATGAAGAGCTGTATAGATGTTTGTATTTCCCCATTTATGTCAACAGCAGTTCATCAAAGTTCACAAATTCCTCTTCTTCTATTGACATACAACGAATCAAAGTATTTCTATTCTTGTTGTTGTCACTGCCTGTGTCTGTTAAAATTTTGGGGATGTTTGCGGCACAGGCATGTCTAAACATGTGACATCACGCTTGCCATACAGATACTCACAAACTTGTGGAAACATCAAGCATAAAACAGGCATTAGTGCTTTTATTACTGTAAAAGATATTTTCATTGTCAGTATGTAGATGTTTGTCATGTTAAGAATAGTTCATCTTTAATAAAGCTGGGTTTTATGTTTTTATCGCTTGCTAAGTGTTGAAGATTGTTAGGCAGAAAATGTTGCAGATGGCCGATTCATCACAAAGTTCTGTTCGTTCAGGTTTTGATTTGAACAGAATCTGATGTGTATGTTTGTTTAGACCAATAAACAGGTTTGAGGGTGTTATGGTCTTTGTGTTAATCTTCTGCCAGTGTTAAGAAAAGCCTATTAGTGAGTGTGCCCGGCTGTGTGTACACAAATGCCTTTGGGGCCTCTGGGGGTCTAAAGTATCAGGGGCTGCTATAATGAGGGTCGTGGGTTGCAGAGTTTTGGAATCTGGGGTGAGTTTGAGACCAGCCTACATTGCAAGTCATTTCATGTTCATGTTGCTGTCATTTTTTATGTGTTGTAGTTGCTATATTGTTTGGTTTAATACCTGCTTTAATTTATTTTATGTTATTTCATTTCTGATTGTTGTCACTGTGCCGCACTTTCGTAAACTTCATTGTTTGTAAAATCCTGCTTTGTAAATAAAGTGGATTTGATTGTATTTTGTGGCAATACTCTGACCATTCAGAGGTCAGAAGTTTATCCTCATCATGCTGTGGTATCAGCTGAGCTTTTAAGTTGAAGTGCTCAGAGAACAATAGCCTCCATCAAGGCATTTCAGACATTCTTTGCAAAATTGTTGTTGAATGTGAATGTTGAAAACTAGCTTATTGTGAGATGGTAAAAAATCTGTAAAAAAAATCCCTGGATCCACATCTGGATTCAGATCACCACCAAAATCTAATCACTTCTTCTTTGTGCCATGGCCAACTTTCCCACAAAATTAAATCAAAATTTGTTGTGAATCTTTTGAGTTATTAGCAAAAGATTTGAAAGTGCCCTATCTTAAAATGTAAACAAATCCTTTAAAAAATTCTTCGATCTGCATCCGGATTCAGATCACCACCAAAATCCAAGCACTTTTGTACATACATATATAAAATATCATCTTAATTTCTTAAGAAGCTTTTGAGTTATAAGCAAAAAGTTGTGGAAAAGTGCCCTATATCGCAATGTTAAAAAGTCCTTTAAAAATATCCTAGACCGCATTCAGATTCAGATCGCCAACAAAATCAAGTCACTTCTTCCTTGTGACATGACCAACTTTTCCATAAAAATTTAATTAAAGTTTGTTCAGAACTTTCTGAGTTATTAGCAGAAGTGTGGAATCACCACCTAAATATTATCACTTCCTTCTTGTGCCATTATCAACTTTTCCACAAAATTTAATCAAAATTTGTGAACCTTTTGAGCTAAAGGTGAAAAGTGCCCTATCTCAAAATGGAAACATATCCTTAAAAAACTTCCTACACATGCATCCAGATTTGTATCACCCCCAAAATCTAATCACTTCTTCCTTGTGCCATGATGAACTTCTCCATTAAATTTAGTCAAATATTGTTCAAAACTTTCTGAGTTATAAGCAAACAAATCCTAAAAGAAATTCCTAGATCCACATTCAGATTTGGCTTACCACCAAAATCTAATCACTTCTTCCTCGTGCCATGATCAACATCCCGTGAAAAATATCATTAAATACATTGAGGGCATTTTGCAAATTTCCCCGTGTGGGACGAATAAAGGTTTATTCTATTCTCTATTCTATTCTATTATATTGATAAATATGTATGAGGAATTATTTTATCCATCAAATTTAATTCTGTTTCAGTTTGTTTGTGTTCTTGGACTTTTGCGTTGTTGGTATTGCAGTATGACATTTAGGGCAAAGGTTAAGTCAATTTAACTCTATTTAAGGGCTGGGGAGAGGTTAATGCAGCAAATAAATTGATTATAATGATCAAGAACTATCATTTTTATTTATTTATAATTATTGCACAATGTGTTTTATTGAACTGTTGTTATTAATGTTAAATGAAGATAGATTTTTATGGTGAGAGTGCTTTTGCCTGACCCTGTATTTTTGATCTGCCTATACCTCTGTTGTCTTAGTGTTAATTTAACCCCTTAAAGCCTGTTGTATCATATTTGATACATACTTTTATGATACCTCTATCTGATCAATATGATCAACAAATTATATAAAAAAAAACATCTGAATACAATCAGTTAACTGATAAAAAAATGTCCTCAAGTGGATTATCAGTTGCTTAAAAACACCTAATGTATCAAATGAGATACAAAAAAACATATATGTCAAATTTTATGGAAATTTTATTTGTTTGTATTTCAGTAGAAAGGGAAATAAACATTTCAGCTCCAAAAAATTTGAATTTTCTGGCTATAATTTGTGTTTTCAGGCTTGTTCATAAAATGAACAAGCCTCTGTACAAAGCTGCTCTGCAAAGCAAAATAAAAGATGCATGGCCAGTCTTTAGGTCTCAGTTAACTTGTATTGGAGTTCTTGTTTCAGTAAAGCTCAAAACTTTCAGAGAGGCCTTCTTGTCTCTCCTCTGCTGTCCACACTTCAGTGAAAAATCCCCCAAACGCTTCTCTCCCTTGAAACATTTTGGTGATCACTGCAGCCAAGCCAATAAATACGAGCACATAACTTCTATTTTCTCTTCTCCCACAGCTCCTTTCCTCTGTGTGCGATCCAATTTCAGCCCGGCGGAGGCGATCCTTCCTCGGGGTGCGTTCGCGGATGGAGGCCGCTGGGCCGTTTACACAGCAGAGCGAGAATGAGGGATTTCTAATGGCTCCACACTCTGATAGTCTTGCAGCAGTGCCCAAGGCCTCTCGCCAAGGACCTCTCCAACTTGACACGACTACTCATCAGGCCGTCCCATAATTCTAAAAGTAAAGTCAGGAGCGAATAAGGGTAGGTGGGGAGGGGCTCGGAGTCCAGGAAGCCGGGCTGCCACGAGTGTTAACAGATGCTGAGTTAAAGTTTTTTTTTTCTCCTTGTGCACTCGTCTAGTCAGACTGAAAAGTCTCACTGGACTCTTTTAGATTTATCAAGTTTATCATCAAAGCTGTAGCGTTAAATTAAATAAGCATATTTATCATTAATGATGATTATTATTGGAGCATGTTGAGCTAAAATCAAGAATGTCCAGAGGGGGAGATTTGAGTTTTTACCTTGTTAATGCAAATGTAATCCAGGAATAATGAGCGCCGTGTCAAAAATATTAATGATCCTTTACAACAGGCTAATTAGTGTGGATGCTGTCCTGGGGTATGAAGTAACCTCAAAGATTTTTAATCATTTTTCAGTACGTGGTCGTCTAAATTCTGTAATGGCTGCCAGCATAAATCAACTTTTAAGAGAGCCCTTTAAGTATTCAGGGAGATTAAAACTCGTGATTATTTTTACACAATATTCCTGCTCCCATATTACACCCTAATAACCTTGTATATATTTCCTGTAAATATAAGACCCCTTTGAAAATAATTCTCACTCTTGCATTAATTGTTTTCTTTCTTCGCTCACCCCAGGGCGACTTGCTTCATTACAAGCCGAGTCTTAGCGAGGGTTCAGAGAGCAGAAGTTTTCATTCTTTAGATTCATTTTGCTCATTGTTTTGATTGTATTAACTTGTGTTTGGTCTCCAAGCTATCCAGAGGAAAGAAACATCAAATTCAGCTCAGGGCTGAAATGATGGGCTGTGGTTTTGTGTTGACAAAACTGCCTGTTATTTTATTCTAATAATGTTGTTGAACACAGGCTACTGTTTTTACTCTGTAAAAACGTCAGAGAGTAACCATCAATCAATCAAATGCATTCAAAATTCATTGATTCTTAAAGTTTTTTCTTCTTTCATTGAGTCTGTTTTTTTAAGTCACAGTTTTTTAATCCTTTTAAAAGTGAAAAAAATTAATCAGAATGTAAAATGTTGTTGACTGTGGCTTCAAGACTCACTAATCACTAGAATCACTCAGAGCTCACGAAAGCAGAAACAACACTCTAAAACACATCAAGGAGCTCATATTTTGCCTCATATCAGGGTCAGATATTCATACCTGATTTCTGCAAGGGTATGTTCATGATCAATAATGATCAAATCCTTTCTTTTTTTTTTGAGTACCCCTAATAGTGCTGTATTCTCTCTCTGTCTAAGATGCTCTGTGATTGCTCCTGCCCCTTTAAGGCTCCATTCCCCTTCTGGGCCCTGATTGGTTAACAGGACACTCTGTGGTGATTGGTCAGTTCAGCTCTGTGGGGATTGGTCTGTGATATGTTGACAACAATTCTGCTTTCATTCTAACATCTCTGCTCTGTGATGGACTTGCTCCCATGAGTCAATGGGCTTAAATTACTGATGAAATAATGGTAGGAAATCACACTGGGAGGTCTATTCAGTGGGACAATACGTTTTAAGGCAGCTACTGGCACCGTGAAGAGGGGAAGAAGTAGAAGTCCTGATGCTACAGACCACTTCTTCTTCTTAAATAATGTGTCCCCATTTTATATATATATATATATATATATATATATATATATATATATATATATATATATATATATATATATAAAAAAATATATATATATATATATATATATATATATATATATATATATATATATATGTATATTAAATCTGATTCTTAAAATGTAATATTACTTCACTTACAAACAGTTTTGCTCTTAGTGCCTCGATATAGTAATGAAGAAGATGAAGACATACTTTATTTATCCTTCACGGGAAATTCAATTCTTTACACTCTGTTGTAGACACGCTATACACACATAGCCTGAAATACACATTTACATGCACAAACAGGTCCTACAATCACGCATTAATGGAGAGATGTCAGAGTAATGGCTTGCAGCTCCTGAAGAAGCACTTCCGAGCAGTTTTGGAGGTCAGTGTCTTGCTCAGGGGCACTTCAGCAGTGCCCAGGAAGTCAGCTGGCACCTCTCCAGCAACCAAATCAACTTCCAAACATTGGTTTGGTTGGAACCAGCCACCCTTCAGTCCCCAACCCAAGTCCTTGCGGACCAAGCCACTGCTGCCCCGTGCATTGAAATAGAGAATGACAAAAAATAAATAAACAAATAAAAAAAAAAAAAAAATTATTTATTTTTGACTAGTTCTCCATTAATACTTGTTTGCACCAGGACTGCGATTGATTATTTCACATTTTCACTGTTCAGAATAACTGAGTTTTTTAAGATAATTTAGCCCCTTTACATTTCGGTTCCTGTCCAACACTTTAAACTCTTTAACCCCTAAAGAGTGGGAAAATTCCTCTGCAGCTCCTCCAGTTTCACAGTTTTGGCTGTTAAAGGCTGTTTTCTCCATCTGTCCTCAGTGTTTATACAACAACTGACAGCTCTCGGTTTACCCATTCAGTCTAACGCAGGTGTCTCTCAGGACTCACTGAAACCGGCACTGACACCTGCGGCTCAGTTTATCACCCAGACTGAAACAGTTTGAATGTCTCAAAAGTTGAATTTCAACTTTTGCTTCTGCTGAACTTTCACATTCTGTTATGGCATTGATTAAGAGAGACACGCCATCACTGAGTCATTGATGATTTTAGCTTCATACTATGATGACATTAAAACATCCCTTGAAGCACTGAATCTACAATTATGCTGCTACACTTTCTGATAAATATTTTCATTTGTTCCACTAATTAATTTTCTGCTTATCAGTAATAATGTGTTGTTAAATGTCAGATATTAGCAAGAAATAATGAAAATATCCTTCTGTCAAAGGGGGAATTTTTTAATTGCCTTTACCGAACTGACAGTGTTAACACATTATGCGTTTTCTGTAATGTGAAATAAAAATTATGCTCCTTTTATTTCTTTTTTTTTTTTTAAATAGGCATTTTTAGTAAGTATTCCAAACCAGAATAGTTCTGCTTAACACAAAATTGTAACAAAACAAAAAAAAAAGCACTATTAAAGCATCAACATCAAGTCATTTAGGCAAAGATTGAAGGACTTTACATATTACCAGAAAAATGAAAATTAGTGAGTCAAAAATTATTGAATAATTGATGCTGCTGTAATGTTTGTTTTTTATGTGGAGTCAGCTGTTCAAAGGCACATCAGTGTCCTTATATGACATCGCTGTGAGAGCAGAGAGATACCACAATGAGTGGTATTCATTGGCAGTAGAAAATATTGGACAAAGCTGTCCCTGATCCTCATCTGGGAGGATAAAATGAACTCTAACGTACCTCACACCACAAGATAATCAGGTCAGATTGTCTTTAGGACCATGAGATAATCAGGCATTTGCTGACTTTGGCTGGAAGCAGGAGTACAAGTCAAAACTCAGGCTGAATATCATATGTGTACCTCACTTAGGCTGCAGTTGGCACAAAATGATAACACAAAAATCAATATATTATAGATCTTGCCCCCATTGCAAGTAGCATATCACTGCTAAAAGCCCTCATGCTCATATAAAGGACGATGGACACTGCTATATTCATGATGATTTATTACCAGTTAATAAATTAATACTCAAACCTCGCAAATTCATAGACAGTTTTACCGCATAACAGTTCAATCCTGTTGTTGTAAGTGTATCTGTAATGAGCTTGTTTTGTTTTGCACTTCAACTCCAGACCCTCTTGTCACAGTGTGTTTACATCAGAGAATAAGGCAAACACTCTCACACCGCTCCAAACAGAGCAGCAAAATTAGCAGCAAATGTCACACATTATTACTTTTACATTAATTGAATGCTTCAAGCGTCTGAGTGTGCACTAATGCCACTGTGGGCTAATATGTCTGATGTTTTCAGACAGCCTGAAGCAGCAGAAAAATGAGGGAGATTAGCAAAAAGGTCAGACGCTCCATTCGTTTCCTTTAACCTGCATTAATTCTAAAACTGGTGACACTTTCAGGCCTATTACTGTCACCCGAGGGAGGTGGGCGTACAGTGGCATCACAAGGCCACAGACCCCATCTCTATGTCCCTGAGTCAGTGTTGGGTATTAGGGTGCAAGGGGAGGAAGAAAGGGCGGTGCTATCCATCTGCAGCCCCAGCACACGAGCCCCTGACTGTAAAGTCAAGCTGAG
Source organism: Cetoscarus ocellatus (assembly GCA_037902135.1). NCBI lineage: Eukaryota > Metazoa > Chordata > Actinopteri > Labriformes > Labridae > Cetoscarus > Cetoscarus ocellatus. Next base: position 720,899 of record JBAMNC010000520.1, on the reverse strand, counting down.
GTTTATTTCTATGGATAAAAACACACAATAACAACCCACAACAGGAGCATTACAAAATGTCACGGTGACCCTCTTTCAAGAGCCAGTGAAAAGTGGTGAGTCTTCAGCAAGGCTTTCACATTTTCAGTGAGCAGTTCTCATGTTCACAGTCAGGCTGCTCCACAAAATGGGGGCAACCACAGCAAAGACTCCTTCACCTAATGTTTCCTGCCTGCACCATGGAACATTCAAGACCATCTGGTGTGTTGATAAGACAGCTCTAAACAGAGCATGTTTGTCTGAACTCAGAAAAAGGCTGCTTTTACCACCAAGCTGATCTGCTGATCCAAATACTAACAAGCTTTCAAAAATGACACTGAGGTTTTCAACACCTGGGTGGCTGTAGAAGGCAAACAGGACTGGGATGCTGCCAGTAGTAGGGATGAATGATGTTATCAGTGCAATATTGGCCTGAAAAGTTAAAGATCAGTTTTTGAGATTGAGTTTTGAGATTGTGAAATGTTGATCTAAATTGCCCAAACATATGGGCCAGATATTGGCCGGCAAAATCTGCAAAAATGCACAAATGTGCCATATCACTGCACCGTATCAAACTGCATCGCTGTATTTAAAAATCAAGAATTTTATTGCTTCACAAGTTAATTTTTGTCTTGTTTTATATCCTCTCCTTATATACTAAATAGACTGTTTCATTGAAAACTAGCACTTGTTAAGCAAAAACCTCTGCCAAGGCAAAGCAAAGCATATAGCCTGTCACAGTGCAGGATTTTTAATTGTCACTCCGATTAGCCAAACAAAATTTCAGGGGGCCAGGCCCAATTGGACCACACCCCTCATAAACACTGTGACAGGACTTGGTGCAAGTCTTTCAATAACTGTTAGCTTCGTCACCTAAATGGACATATGGATGAATCAATCATCACATTTCAGTTACTCTTTTTTTCTACCAAAACACTAAACCAGTTCTTACAAGAAAACACAGAACATGATCTGTATTGGTATCAGACAATTTCAGTAGCAGGTGGTTGGCATCGTCAGCACGTTACAATATTATAATAGAAGACACCACAACATGATTATCCTGACACACCAGATGGCAGCTCAATGTATATCATTCATCCATCTGGGCAACAACTTGTAGAAAGTGTTTAGGAGAGTGCAGTAACTTTAAAAAGAATATTTGCTAGGGGATTGGGTGATCATTCTGTCTGTCATATTCATTAGTAGCCAATCAGACAATGTAGAAGGCAGGTGAAATGGCTGCGGTGTAAAATACAAAACCTGGGCCACTTCTTAGAACAAACTTTCACCGAAATGTGTTAATAATGGAATGAAAATATCTTTTCCATCCAGAAGTTCTTTCATTTTTGTGATTTGTTTTTAATTTAATTAAGAAATGCTTTCCTGATCTGATAAAACTGCTACTGAAACTGCTAGCATCTATGCCAATCTCTGTGTGAGCTGTCACCTCCTGTTGTCATCCCACCTCTTCCTGCTCTAAAGGACGCTGATTGGGCTGTATCGCTTTGGGCCGCTCACAGTCGCTTTAGACTGGAGCTTGGCAACATGGATCAGTCTGATTACAGACATTGAATCAAGGTTACAGTATCACACTTTTACAAAATCCTTTCATAAATGTAATTTTGTCTGATCCTTGTATGTGTCACCGTCACATGAGAGGCTTGGTCACACAAGGGTCATGTGCTTCAGGGCTACAGCTGTGTGCCACTCAAAAAGGAGAGCACTTGACCCCCATTGTCTTTGTGTGTTTGGTCATATTTCCATGTCCCTCGAGCTGATCTCCACTTCCTCTTACTCCTCATTGTCAAAGACAAAACATAACACCGCAGGCGTGCAGAACACACACTTAGACTGAATGTCATCGCTACGTGGGTTCATCACCTCCATCAAGAATGCGGTGGCTCAAGAAGGGAGTGAAGCACGAGCCTCCCACACACGGCTCCTTTTCTCTTTCTCATCTGGGCACAATGAGATGTGAGCGTCTCCACGGCCGTCTTTCCCCTGACAGCGAGGCTCCTTTGACATTTAACCGAAGCAAAACAAATTCCACTCATGAGTGCATCTCCAATATGTGAAATAAAATCTGTAAAACTATACGCAGAGTAATCAGAGTGTGAGAAAGAGTCCCACGATGATTAATGTTCGTAGGATGGGGGCAGCAGAACAATACTTCCTCACTGACTCGGCTGTAAATGAGGCCATTTTGTTGCAAATAATGATGCGGCTTTACACAGTTTACTGGCTAATTTAAAAGGCGACCGTTCCCATGTATGACCCAGGAAGAATTGAGTGGTTTTATTCCCCCGTCTGGGCTCTGGTTTTAGAGAAATGGCCTCACTAAACCGCTGTTACTTTTATACGTCTGGGTCCATTTATGTGAGCAGTCCCCACTGAATAATTTCCCCCTGTGTTAGCAACACACTAGCAGCTCCCTATTCATCTCCCTCTGCTGCCCTGAGTATGGTGGCCATGAAGTTCAAAAGATAACAATAAAAATATAACAACACAGAGCCAAAGATGATGATAATTCAAGCTCAAACACAAGGAACACACGAAAAACAAAAGACAAAAAAAACAAAACTAAAGTCAAGGAAAGATACAAAACAGCAAATCTAAAAACAAAAGAAAAATAGACAACATTGTAAAAAAATGCATTTCAACAAAAAAGAAAGAAAAGTCAGATTAAAAAACAAATAAACTAATTAAATAATAATAATACAAACTAGACAGAAAAAACTGAAAATCAACAGATCACAAGGCACAAAAAGATACAAAAAACCCTCCACAACATGAAATAAAAAGCACATTAAATAATGAAAATTTAAATTAAAAAATAAGAAAATAAAACAAAAAAAAACAATGAATATCACAACCAATAAAAGCAAACATAAAAAAACACCAAATAAATCACAAAATAATATCCGAAAAAATGAAGACAAAAAAGACACAAAAGTGATCTAAACTAAATCACAACAAATGAAAAAGAATTATAGAGAAAACAAGACAAGTGATCACAAAGCAATATATGTGCATATATATGTATATATATATATAAAAAAGATAACAACAAATTACCAAAGACAACAATAAATTAAATAAACAACCAAAAATTTGACATATACAAATAAGAAAAAATAGAGTTACCGAATTTAAAAAATACAAATACAAAAACACAACAACAAATGAAAAATACTGACAAACAGAACAATTAAAAGAAAAAAAATTACAACTAATCGAAAGACCAAATTAAAATCAGAAAACACACAAAGGAAAAATAATGAAACACAGCAAATAAGACTCATAAATTAAAACACAATTAATAAATAAGACACAACAGATTAAAAAAGATATACTACCAAAGAAAAAATTGCAACAACAAACTGAAAAAGGAAGACAAAACCACCACAACAAAAATGGAAACACAACAATAGATGTTAAAAAATAACTATAGATAAAACAGGACAGATTAAAAAAAACACACCAAATGAAAAATACCAATGAACAGGAAAACAAAAAAGCACTATAAAGAAAAAAAAACTGCCAAATGAAAATATAAAGATAAATTAAAAGACCAAACTCAACTAAGAAAACAATAGAACAAATCATGAAATGAACCTAAAAAGTTTCAAACAACAGACAAAGAAAGAAAGAAAACACAAATGCAAAATAGATTAGAAACCTATAGCATAACACACTGAATAAACATACTGACAGATAAGGACACAAAACAACAAATTAATACTAGAGAACAGGAAGTTACCCCAACAACAAAAACACAAGAAAAACAACAATAGATCCTAAATACAACAATTAAAAACACAACTAAAAAATACAACAAAAAAAAACAGAAAATGTATAGTGTATAGTGCCTAAACACACTAACAGAAAACACAACATCAAATACAAAATGAAACAAAAGAACAAAATTGATTGAAAGATATAAACAAACTGCAAAGAGGAACAACAAAACCAAAGAAAATGCTTAAATAATAACAACACAACAATAAATCACAAACCTATAAACAAAGTAAAAAGCTCAAGACAAATAAAAAGCACATGAGATCACAAAACACAAACACAAATCTCAAAGCACAACACAAGTTAAAAAAGACAGTTAAGTAGTGGCAAGACTCAACAACAAATCAAAAACACAACTGTTCATAAAACAACTATGACAAAAAACGATATACAACATTATCTGAAATGGAAACAATATGTTCCTGTGGGCAATTTAAGCAGTCCCAAACTGGATGAATGTACTGTCTTTTCATCACTGGCACCAGAAAGACACTGAAGTTAAGACATTTCTCTTATTTCTTATGTTTCAACCTCTGCAAAAGCTTCATCATGATTTTGTTAGGGACCCTCTTCACAATTTGGGCAGTTTCCTCTTGCTCTCCTTTTTCCCCTCAATTCCCTCTACCATGGTTTTTCCTTTCAAAGCCACTGCTGTCGTGTTTTGTGCTTTGTTGTTGTGTATTCTTATTTATAATTGTGTTTTGTACTTCATGGCCACCATCCCTTGTCTCCTCTCTCTCCCCTCTGTAACACACAGTAGGCGTAGACATAGTGTGCTCTTCACAATGGAAAATTGATTATAAATAGCCGATGCAGGGGATCCGCGTTAATGACAGCAGAGACAGTGCTCCACAATGTCACAGCGAGCTATCAGCTGCGCTTGGTGCTGCGCTTTGATGCTGCCTGCTGCATATTCTTGTGCTTTGTAAGCCTATATGCCTACAGCGAGGCTGCCCGGGGGTCAACTAATGGGACCGCTCTTTGTATGGAAAAGCCTCATACCTTCCCTCCCTCCCTCTCTCTTTCTCTTTTCCAAGGACTTTGTTACAATAACTACACCTCTCACAATCCCACATGGAGGGAAGAGTGAAAGTACAGGGGAAGAAGAAGAGAGTGAGTAACCAGGCTGCATATTCAGAGCCAACACAAACTGACTCACACCTTGGAATCTTTCAATTTGCCAGTAATAAATTGCAATAGGAAGCGATTGTCGCTGATGTGCTGAGGGGGATGAAATTGTAAACCATGCAGGGACAGTGGCTTGCTCTCAGTGCTGCTCTGTCCTGCCTTTGACCGGCTGAAGGAAAAGAAACAATGTATGAGCACTGAATCTCTCCCCGGCACGCACACATCCTCGAGGCTACAGATATAGTTTGTCAAACCAACAGATGAGCCTCGATGTCAACCGCAGCTTGAATTTTTCCCTCACAATAAAAAATAGGAAGTGAAGATGACAGCAGCAGCAGAGGCAGCAACTAGTGTGGCAATTATAGAGGCAACAAAACAGCTTCAACAAAAAGATATGGAAGTCAAAGTGGGTCATATAATAGCCACAGGAAGTCCTTTAAATGTAATATATATACATATCCTTAAGCTAAGTGGGTTTAGTAATACAGCCCTAATGCTCAGTGCTACCCCCTTTTTCTCTGCCACATTAGTTCCCAGCTGAGAGGTGGTCAGCTCTGTTTGCTCTAACTGCAGGCGGCATTGGTGACATGCATTAGTCTCCCTCTGCTCCTGAAGCACAGTCACATATGTGAGGTCTTGGGAGCAGCCACGGGAGGCCCAGACGTAACTGGAGAGAGTCTGTCGGGGAGCCCCGTCTAAGCTAGAAGACTCTGTAGCCACAAAGACAGAATTAAACTAGAATTACTGCTATGTGCTTCTTTGAGGTATACATTTGTGGACAGTAAAAGTACAGTGGTGGATCAGAGGGACTAGAGAGGGTTGAAAATTCTTTCTTTAATGGTTTGGGTCCAGGTTTCCATGCAAGATGTGGTGCAACCTGACACACCAGATGGTGGTTCAGTGTATTTCACTAGTCCTTCTGGTCAACAGCCTATAGCAAGTGTTTGGGAATGGCTAGAAGCTTTCAAAATAATATCAAGCAGGCGATTGGACAATTGATCTGTCAATCACATTAATTTAAGGTGTAGTGTGTAGAAGTTGGCAGCATTTCGCCAAACAGAAACGGTGAATATAGGATGTAATGTTTCTATTTATATGTAAAGTCTATTGAAATAAGTGTACAATCATCCCCATAAAACTTTTGTTTTCTTTTTATTAAGTTAGAAAAAGCTTTTTATATTAATGTACTGCGGGTCTCCCCTTTGTGGAGGCCGACATAACAATCCGCCATGTTGTCTACTGGTGGGTTTTGGGGGCAAAAAAAGGGAAACATGATTTTTGAATACGAGTCTGGCCGCTGGTCCTGAAATCTACCTAGATGGCATGCGAAGAAGAAGAAGAGATGGGCTCATTGCAAAATCTGAAAGCTGGATGTCGCCAAAATGCCAATTCCCACACACCGTACCTTTAAGGGCAAATCAGATGATGTAGTAGTCTGGCGCTACTGTCGCGACGTAAAGTACAGAACATGAGCCACTTCGTAGTGCAAACTCTTGGATCATGTCAGAGGTGGAGCTTTCTATTGAGAAATGCTTTCAGTGGAGTTATTTGTTTTGCATTAAATAAAGAAATGCAGTCATGAATTACCTTGACTAAGTCCAAATTCAAAGCTTTTGTCGAGCCTCCATTCTGGCAAATGTAAAGTCAGTAGGCATCATGTTTTTGGGTTGTCCATCAGTCCCTCAAGGCCAGTCTTGTGAATGAAATATCTTGGAAAAAGGTGCATCAGATGCTGCACAATAATCAGTCCAATTAACTCATTAGGGTTTGAGACAGCTGCCGTACATGTTACAGCTAGTAATGGGTTTCACTTAGACAGCAACCGCAAGGGCTGAAAATGGAGCCCTATGCAGTGGTGCCAAAATCTGCAGTACCCCAAGTGTCCACTTGAGGCTGGCAGCAGAACCCTGAGTCCTGAATGATTGTGTGCCAGGAACACATTTCTTTTTTACAATTCTTCTATATCGTGCCTGTTTTTTTTTGTTATTGGGGATTTATTGAGGATTTAAGGTTTTGGAAAAGGCGGCATCGCTATTGGTCAGATGGCCTTAAGTCCTGCCTCAACACAAACACTCTGCTTGTGAGCAGTTTGAGTTAAAGTTTGGTTTAGATGCAGTATGGCACTGTCCATTACAGGGTATCAACAGCATTCCAAAGGCTCCCATGATAATAAAATGGCTGATCATATGGCTTTGTCCAATACTTTAACAGTCAATGGTTTGGCTTCATCTCCCTGCAGCCTCAGCTCTGCTTTCCTCCATAAATTTCACCCCAGTCAAGGCCAAAAATACAGTGACTGAGAAGTGCAAATCAAAATAACAAAATGTCAAATGCTGTTGATGCCCTATGACGGCTGCTGCCATACTGCATCTCAATTGAACTCAAAATTCAACTGAGTATTTGTGCAACATCTGATGCAACTTGTTCCAAGAAATTTCATTCACAAGACTTGCCTGGAGGGACTAATGGACAACCCAAAAGCATGATGCCTCCTGATGTGACGTTTGCCAGCATGGAGGCTCGACAAAAACTATGAATTTGGACTTCTTACTTCAGGTAATTCTGCCTCAGCTCAGCCTAATTTTCTGTTATTCTGTAGCATTCCCTCACGCTCCCCATGGTGTGCTCCTTCATGCTCTGTTTCATGCATTTAGCAGAGAAAACACAGGCATTCGCTGACCTTACAAATCGCATTCTCCCGCAGTGATGTACGGTGAGCGCGGACAGCTGATTTCAGATTAATAACGAGGCTGCTGACGTCTTGTTTTTCTGAGGCTCTGCTTGGTGAAAAACATCTTACGTGGAGAGCGCCACTTTAAAAAAAGGACCTGAGAAAGGAGACTGGCAGGAGCTTGTTTGCTTGCTGAGCGTGTGGGTATCAGATAACGCCATGCGTGTTTTATTGGGTGATGGACAAATAAAGAATAGCAGAACAATGTGTGGGAAGACAGACACTGGTCTAAAAGCCTCCTTTCAGTCCTGAGTCATGTTTCACAAGCTGCAGTGTCAGGCTGGACCTAATCTTGTCCAAAAGCCCTCAGAGGAAAACAACATCCCTGTCTGAAACTAGAGCAAAACAAACCTTGATAACAATTTTGTGTATCTTTTTACATGCACCCTCTCCATTTGCTTTCCTTTTTCCTCCTGATCAAAACTCTACCTCTTTCCTGTCCTGCCTGTTCCCGTTGGATGGGAAAGGAGAGGGAAATATATGCGTAACCCTCGGCTGACACGCCGTTTCGTTTGATGTGGGATTCTCAAGCAGATGCCCCGTCTCTCCGATGTTATTGGGGATATTAAAGTGCTGCGTGGCTCTGTCTCTCTGACTCCTCTAATACAAACACACACCACCATCATCATTTGTGGAAAAAAAGGCCTATTCCATTTCCTGCTTTAGAAGCTGGCTTCACAGCCTCTCACTGTTGTTCAGGAAAGTTAATACAACCTCAGGCAGAGAACTTTCAGCTGGGCGGCTGGGTCAGTCACCGTTCATTAGGGCTGGAAAAACCATCATTATTATCTGCATATCTATTGATGAAGTTAGGATAAAAGTTTTAAACCACTGAGCAAAAAAACGTCCTGATCTCAGAGAGGAGGGTGACAACTTCACACAGCCTGGTCTGCTCGACTTTCAATTAAATGAACGATTGTATAAAGCAGAGAAAACCAGCAGATCTAAATAATTGAAAAGGCCCATTTCATGCATTTTTTAAAAAGTTTTATATGCCCTTTCGTGTTTCTAACAAGTCTCCTCTGCATGATTGAGTACTTCTATGAACAAGACTAATGGCGAATCCCAATTGCACCCCTTTGTCCTTGGCCAAGGGGAAGGGGTGGAAACACGCTCCTAAGAAACGAGACACCACTCGATTCCCATTACGTCATCACCCAGAGCCGCTCACTGGCTGTGTCATAGGCAGATGTGACAATAGTTGTAGCTACAGCTGTGAAAGCTAACTCGTTATAACGATAAATTTTAAAAACCGACCAATACTTAAAAACATGATTAATATTTACTTGATGATTTAATAATTACTTATACTTATGCGCTTCCTTCGGTCTCCGCTCTGTCTTCTTGTCAGCGGGCGTGGTGTATTATGGGAAATTCTCATACCCCTTCCTTTCAAGTGAGGTCCCGGTCTGTCTGCGTTTCAAGAGCTGTGTAGCCCTTTGTCTCAGCCCTTCCCCTTAGCCCTATGGAGAATTGGAGACCCCTTCACTAGATGTAAATGCGCAAAACCAAGGGGTAAGGGGTAGAATTAGGATTCACCCTAAAATTCTGCGGCATCTAGACTTCTACCTCCGCCTCCTAATGTTGCCTGAAACTGCTAACTCTCCCGCCCTCCCTCGGTAGACCTACCGGAGTGACATACGACTATCGATCCATCCATCCATCATCTATAAGGCTTATTCCTCTGGTGCCTATCCCAGCTGATATTGGGCTAGAAGCAGGGTACACCCTCAACCGGTCATCAGCCAATCACAGGTCTACATAGAGAGACAGGCAACCATTCACCTAAGGGTAATTTTGAGTCACCACTCAACCAAATTTATGAGCATGTTTTTGGGGAAGGAAGCCGGTAGCCTTGCAGCGCTGATAGATCAGACTATTTAAATGTCTATATTCAGGTGGATCTATCTTGCCAAGCTCCAACCTACAATGATTGTGAGCAGCCGAAAGCAGTGCAGCCAAATCAGAGTCCTTAAAGCAGGAAGAAGTGGGAGCTATGAGCCGGACGACAGCAGGAGGTGACTGCTTGTTCAGAGCTAGCATAAATGCTAACAGCTTCAGTAGCAGTTTTATCAGATATGGACCACATTTCTTTATTAAATGACAAACCAATTACGACATTAAAACACTTCTAGTATGGATATTTTTGCTCTTCAGATACGTTTTGGCGAGAGTTTATTCTGTTTTGGCTTCTGTTTTGTCCTTTAAACCACAGCAGTAGCACCCACTTACCACAACATCTGATTGGCCTGTAATGAATGTGATTGATGGAAAGATGGTCCAGTCACCAGCTGGGTGTGCTATTGAAAGGTTCTGCCCATTCCCAAAAACTTGCTATGGGCTCTTTCTGAGATGGACTAGTGAAATATATTAAACTGCCATCTGGTATGTCAGTTCAGCAAGCCAGAGTGCCCAGAGAGAACCCATGCACGCATGGGGAGAAAATGCAAACTCCACACAGAAAAGCACAGACAGACACAGAAATGAACCAGCAACCTTCTTGCTGCACCACCATGCCGCCCTACTTGGAATCAGGTTGATATCATTATTAGTTTGACAACTATTAATTGGCCCCATATGGCTGTTATCTGGATCACCAACAAAATCTAATCATTTTTAAGTTTGGACGTTACTGACAACTCCTAAAGAATTTCAACTACAGCTGTCCTGTAGATTTAAAAAAATCTTGCTAACAAGGATGCAAACAAACAGAAAAACACAGGCAAAAACGTAACATCCTTGGCGAAAGTAAAAATCCAGGCAGCCTGATAGCAGCAGAAAAATGGCCTGGAGCTGCAAGGGTTAACTCTGGGAAATCTTAAAATAATGCCCCATGTAAATAAAAAATGTCTTATTTAATGTAGTTTGGGGCTCAAAAGTATTTCTGGAACAAAGTGCATCATTCAACATCCCTGTAGTTGTAACTTCACATTTTGACTGATGTCAGATTAGCTTTAAAGCTGGAAGCACTTCCTGAAGGGTCACATGTGAGTGCTATGATTCTTCTAAACTCACTCTGAGGAAAAAACAAACAAGTCTATTTACTGAAATGTCAAGATGGTTTCATCTATGAATAAGACTTCTTTGTTTGACTAACCTAAAGCCACCAAAGCTGAACTTCTCTTTGTGGTAAAGACAGAAAAATACCTGGCGTGACATGAACACTTTCTTTTTGAAATGCAAAGCTTCCAGGGTGAGAGTGTGGGCGTCCATCCTTGTAAAACAAATCTGTAAATACACTTAAATGAACTTCCAGACAGAATTGCATATCTGGAGTTGAGTCAAGCTTGTAAACAGTGAGGAGGAGGCAAGGTGAAGAAGAACAAAAATAATAATAAAAAAAATATATAAGCAGCTCTTGAAAAATCTAGGCCATTCAAACTGAGCTGCAGTCAGGGACGGACGCTGAGGCTCTCGCTCTGGGCCGGGTCTGCGAGAAGGTCATGTGAAAGTGGAATGTGGCTGCGCTGGATGCTTGCCAGAGGCTGTTTGAGTTGAGAAAGATTATTTTTCTTAAAACAAAGTGAAAACCATGTGCCACCTGGGAGAGATTATTCCTCTCTGTTTCAATGCGGCCCAGGTTGGATATGAATAATTGAGTTTGGGAAACACGTGACAGAATCTCGCCACAAGGCAGGGATCCTTTTTTTTTTTTTTTTTTTCGACGCCACATTGTTTCGGCGTAATGAGGGATGAGGTGTTCGCATGCTGCATTACTGGACAAACAATTACACAGCGATTACTGCGAAGCTTTTTGAGATCGAGGGGGAATGCATCACTCAGCAGGCGGCTGACAGCGGGAGCTAGCTCAGCAAGCGGCATGCAAAATAGGAAAATAATTGTGCCGAGTGCTGGAGGAGAAGATCGTCCTTTCAACAGAACACACAGATGGAGAAAAATGGCAATTCATTATTCTGAGGCCACAATATTCGTCATAAACTGGCCGCTTTACTACATGTACCCGAGTGGCTGCTTATCAGTCATTCTCGTGAGCTGATTCTACATGACGATATTCTACTATTCTCTTCTACTGGTGACTTGTGGTACCAAAAGAGCCACATTAATACTATTTGAAATACACCCACTGGCCACTTGATTAGGGTACACGCTGCTAGTACTTGTTTGGACCTTTTGCTTTCAGAACTGCGATCATTTTTCATGGCATAGATTCAACAGGTGCTGGAAAGATTCCTCAGAGATTTCGATACAAATTGACATGATAGCATCACACATTTGCTGCTGCACATTCATGATGTGCATCTCCCATTCCACCACATCTCAAAAGTGCTCTGTTGGACTGAGATCTGGTGAATGAACCCATTATCATGTTCAAGAAACCAGTTTGAGATGATTTGAAGATGGGAGCACTGTGGCCATAAAGGGATGGACATGATCATCATTACACCCCCACCACCGTACAAGACAGGATGGATCCATGATTTCATGTTGTTTACTTTGCACCAAACTCCAATGAAGTTGCCACATTGTGTGAAACACAAAGTTAAATAAAATCAAAATACAATAATTTGCTAATCCTTTCCAACCTTTATTCAATTGAATACACTTTCAAGACAAGATATTTAATGATCAAAATGATTAACTTTACACTTACAATGTACGTTTTAAATTTGATGCTTGCAACATGTTCCAAAAAAGCTGGGTCAGGGACATGTTTCCCCCCGTGTTACATCACCTTTCATTTAAAAAAACACTCAGTAAGCATTTGGAAACTGAGGACACTTACTGTTGAGGCTTGGTAGGAGGGATTCTTTCACATTCTTGCTTGATGTGTGACTTTAGTTGCTTAACAGTCCTAGGTCTCTTTTGTTGTATTTTGCGCTTCATAATGCATCACACAATTTTATTGAGAGACATGTGTAGACTGCAGGCCAGCCAGTCCAGTACTTGCACTCTTTTGCTATAAAGCCACGCTGTTGTAACATGTGCAGATTGTGTCTTAGCATTGTCTTGCTGAAATAAGCAGGGTTGTCCTTGAAACAGACTTCACTTTGATGGCAGCATATGTTGCTCCAAAACCTATATGTACCTTTCAGGATTAATGATGCCTTCACAGATGTGCAAGTTACCCATGCCATGGGCACAAACACACCCTTATACCATCAAAGATGCTGGCTTTTGAACTTTGTGCTGATAAAAATCTGGACAATCCATGATTTCCAAAATCAATTTGAAATGTGGACTCATCAGACCACAGCAGACTTTTCCACTTTGCGTCAGTCCATTTCAGATGAGCTCTGGCCACGAGAAGCCAGCAGCATTTCTGGTTGTTGTTGGTAAATGGCTTTAGTTTTGCATGGTTTTAAGTTGCACTTATAGATGTAGCGAAGAACTGTTGAATAACAATGGTTTTCTTAAGTGTTCTTGAGCCTTTGTGCTGATATCCTTTACAGAATGATGTCGGCTTTTAATACAGTGCCTGGCTGGCTGATCAAAGGTCAAGGATAGTCAATGTTGGTTTTTGGCCTTGCTGCTTATGTGCAGAGTTTTCTGCAGAACCTGTGAATTGTTTGATGACAGTTTGGACTGTAGATGATGAAATCCCTACATACCTTGGAATTACAGGTTTAGAAACACTGCTGTATAACTGTTGGGCTATTTACTCATGCAGTTGTTCACAAAGTGGTGAACCTTATCCCATCCATGCTTGTGAATAACTGAGCCTTTCGGGGATGCTCCTTTTATACCCAATCATGACACTAACCAGTTTACAATTAACCTGTTCACCTGTAGAATGTTCCAGACAGGTGTTTTTTGAGCATTCCTCAACTTTTCACCCCTGTCCCTGCTTTTTGAGAACATGTTGTAAGCTTCAAATTCAAAATGACTGAATATTTATAAATACAATAAAGTTTATCAATTTGCACATTAAATATCTTGTCTATGTTGTGTATTTCATTGAATATAGTTGAGTAGGATTTGCAAATCAGTTTTTCTGTTTTTATTTATATTTTACATAATATCCCAACTTCATTGGAATTGGGAGTTACATTAACTGGCACAATAACAGCAGAACCACCAATACCTACTTCACATTGCCATTCTGATGACACATTTGCAAAACACAGAGAGTGAACAATAGTTAGTAATCCCTTTTGATGTCCAGGGTGTGGTAAATAATGATCAGGTCATGATATCTATAAAGGCCTTCCTGACTAATTAATCAGCAGTATTTAGGCAGGTTTTAAAGTGAGGCTTTTAGTGAGAGTCTCATCAGTATTGAAATAAGCAGTATAATGTTCTATAGACAGCTCTTAACAATGACTTAAACAGAAGTGACCAGTGTGCTAGGGGGCAACGAGTGGATTGTGATAATTGTGAGCTTAAATCAAAGTAAAACACCAAATGCAAGCAGGCGGATGAGGGGAGCATATAAAGAAAGAAGACACATCCAAAAAGGAGTATATTCATATTTTCAGACTCCCCATTGATCGCCCTCAAAGTCCGATCCTCAGCAGAGTCTGAGTGAAAACAGGCTGAGCAGGAGAGCATCGGCCTGTATCAACATGTTACAGACTGCCTTTATTGAGATTGAATCATGTATCAGATGGTGTTAAAGCAGTACATAATATAGAATTATTAAATCTATTCCCAAAAGAGAAGATTATGATATCGGCAGTGGATTCTTTTAAAGTTTAATAAAGCAAAACTTTAAGATGAGCAATAGCTGATAGTCTGGGGAGTTGCATAATGTCTATATGAGTGTATATTTCGGAGGTAGAGCTGGTGTGTTCTGTTTACCAGACCTCTAATCCAACCTGATACACTGAGTCATAAGTCAGAGTATTGCAACAACGAAACTGGAAGCGTGTAGTGAGAAAAAGAGTGAAGGGAACGCCAAAACAGGGCAGACGGAGAACAAATACAAAGACAAAAGAACTATGGCGCTGAGGTTACTTAAACTTGCAGTTTCAGTCTGATTTACAGCATATCATAGATCTGTATCAGACAGCTTCCACTGAGCAGGAGTGGTACCAAAACCCAAAGAAGTTTATCTGTAGGTGGTTTGTAATCTGACTCAAATCAAATTTGAAGTGACTTAACCGAGCCACTTAAATCAGATTGTGAACTGTCTCTTACGTCACCCTCTGAACATAACACAGAACATATGATGGTGACATCACATCTGGACATGACTTACTCGCTAACCCTCAGCGTATGCCAGTTAAACAAGGTGAAAAACATTCAAACACAACTGAATGTCAGAAAATCTACTCATTGTAATAAAGAACAGTGTGTCAAGAAAATAAGTCCGATTCAACTGAACATCATGGTTTTTGTGAAAGTTTAGGTCTAATTCCTTTTTTATTTTGAGTGTTTTTGATGCCTCTGTGCCAACAAAAGCAAGACCAAAAGACAATATGAAGCCCAACATCTCAAGAATTCTCAAAGGGATTTTTTTTCCAAACCTTAAATGTTTAATAAATCTCAATGCCATTGGTCAAAGGTCAAGGTTATTGGCTCTCATGTTTGTATGTTGCTTCAGAAGACAATGTTTTTATAGTAATCTGAAGGATTTCCTCCAAACTTTGCACAGAAGTCAACTCTGACTAAGGAATAAGATAAATACATTTATGGTATGAAGTCAAAGAGCTTCATAATTATTCCTTGCAATATCGTAAGAATGCTCAGAGTGTTTTCTTCTCAGACCTTGCTGAAAGGTCTTACTGGCTTAAGGATGATCGACTACTTCTTACGTCTAAAGGCAATTTTAGGCACACTTAAAATCAATCTAAAACTTCAAGGCACAGGATATTCCAATGACTCCAACACCTGTTCACATCTAATATCAGTGATATGCCTGTCATTACATTAAAAAAAAGAAAAAAAGTTTTTTAATAATTCTTTAAAATTCTTTATATATTTTTGTTCCATTAAAAAGTTAAATATTAAGAGCCTCAGGACTGCTATGAAAGATTTTCTTCAAACTTTACCCAATGATGGGCTGAGTACATTTTGGATGTAGAGATGGATCCACTTAAATTTTTCCAACTTTCTATGACTGATCCCTGACTGGTCCATGACTGGATCATGCTAGGACCTGCCCACTGCCATGGCTGTAGTGAGGTGCCCCTCAATGACGTGACAGAAAAGTAGTGACTGGTTAACGCTAATGCTACTCCAGTAAGAACAAACCCATTGGATGTGTTCATGTGAGAGAAGCATCATCAAATGAGCATATTTATTGTGGAATTTGGGCACTCCTATTGGCTGTATGTTGGCTGGTAATTGGCTGGAACTCGACAGACATCTGTCTGGAAGGGGAAATTTGAAGTGGCTGCATCTGTGCAAAGTGAAGGTCGACTTTAGGTCTTGTAACAAAACCATTTAAAAAAGGACATAATATAGTTTTAACTGCAGTAAATTGTTGTCAATGCTCAAAGTGGAGCATGTCTATGGAGGGAACACCTACATTTTTTTGCTCTACTCCTACATTTCAACCAGAGCATGTTGGTATGCTGATGACAAAACTCCTTCACACAGTGTCTCAAGCTGTGGGCTGGATTGCCTCGGGTGGCAGCCATGACACGGCTGGAACGACTGCAATGTTATCTCTTAGGACAAATATGCCTGAATGCTCACATCCTTCAAAATGCTTGTTTATGTGAGTGACAAGCTCAGATCACCACATAAAACGCCTTTATGTCAGCGTTTGATCATTTAATTAACCTGAAAACATCTCTTGAGAGCCATTGGATTATTGACAAAAATACAGATTTTACCTTGCAGATCATGGGAAAGTCCTGTTTAATGCTAGCTAAATCAGCTGTTTGTCTGTGTCACTGAGGGTTAACCAAATATTATGTTAGAGAACTTTTTACAACTGTAAAGGCAGACCTTAAATAAACCAACAAAGAGAGCATGGTTAGATGGGCAGTTTCTGTGTCCAGCAGGATAAAATGACTGCTTTTCTCACTGAGAGTGTCGGCCTTGGCAAAAATAACTTAATGGCTTCTCTCACTGGAAAAGGTATATTTTCTTTACAAAAGTGTCTACCTTGGGTTCCTTTCAGTCATGTTATCTTTTAACAGACAATTTAGCCTGAAGGTGGCAAAACCAAGCACCCTTAGTGGACATAGGAGCAGAGATAACAATGCATGTGTTCAAGTTCTGTTAATGGTGTTAAAAAAGACAGCAAAACATGCTTTGGTCTATTTTTTATGTTAAAATAGGGCTCCAGGCTAAACAAATTCCCTCAAATGACTCTTTATTTCACATTACTGAGACTATGAACAATCATAATGCTTACATTAATGTCAAAATATCAGTTTTACAAATGTTTTAACAGTGCTTCATGCTTGACCTCAATTCATTCATCAACTAAGGTATTCCAGTTTAATGAGTCATGGGTTATTAATAATGTTTCTGATTTCTTCATCTGTGAGTCTGCAGTCTAACAAAAAAAACTGGCCAATAAGCTGAGTTCCAAGCGCTGTAATCAGAATTACTTCAGCATTACACCCTTGTGATTTCATCAAATATTTTGACAATGAAACGAAACAGAGCAATAGTCAGTTTTCAACACTGTTAAAGGTTGCATATTGTCACTGTGGGGCAAAAACATCTTATCTCAATTCTTTATTATTTTAATTTTCTTTCATAAAACACTGCTTTTGGTCATCTTTCATTTTGGTGAATATGTTTTATTAATTTTAAGCCAATAATAAGTGAAAAGAATCCAATTCACATCTGGATGATAATATGTCTTTATTCATCAGGTAGAACAGATTTTTAATTTTCCTGAAAAGAAGCAAGTTTGGAGATAAGAGGTTTTGGCCTGACAAAACTGATATTTTAGTAATTTTCAGAGTTAATAATGTTCCTAATGTCTCTTGAGCTTATTTTGAGTTTTGAGTTTCTTGCCTGAAAAAGCCACTCAGCTTCTAATTTTGGTGTGTCTATAATATTGGGGAAGTGGTCTAGAGTTATAGGGACTCTAACAGACTGTTTCAGACAGAGAGTAAATAGAGGTGGATCAGGGGCACTCAGCCTGTGGACACAGGCAGGCTTTTTTTTTTTTCAACATAGGCAATTTACAAACTCAGCACAATGATCTGTTTAAACTCTGTTTAAGGTCACATATAGTCAACGTGGTGACAAAACTTCATATCTTCTTTCTTCTTTTTCTTCCATAAAACTCTGGACTCTGGACTCCGGCTTTCTCCCATAGACCCAAGACATGCTCATTAGGTTAAGTGGTGACCCGACCCAAAACTGCCCTTAGGTGCGAGTATGAGCGTAAATGATTCTCTGTCTCTCTTTGTGGCCCTGTGATTGGCTGCCAACTGGTTCAGGGTGTACCCTGCCTCTCTCCCAATGTCAGCTGGGATAGGCTAAAGCCCCTGCAACCCTGAAAGGGATAAGCAGAATAGATATTGGATGGATGGATGGATGGATGGATGGATGGATGGATATTATATTTAACAATCTCACTTTTAGTCATCAAACTTTATTTATCAGACTTACAAAACTAAGTTAAAACTACATTATGTATACTGTATACACCAGAAATTTTTCTATGTCCATTCAGTATATTGGAAAAAATACATGTGCATATGTCCATGTGTTAACACAAGTTTTATATTAAAATACATACATTACATATAAGTTTCAATAGACTAATGACTAAAATCAGACTAAACCTCATAAATCATTATGGAATAATAAACTGTGTGTCAGATTTATTATTACAATGTTTTATGAATATTTATAATTTATCATGGCTATATGCATATTATGAAAAACTAGATATATGTTTGTAACTCAGTAAAAACAGTTATTTAAGTGACTTATAATTACCATTATATAGCATTATAAATGGTCACGTGCTTTTAACTATGATTATACAACATATGAAGCATAGAATAACACACAATAATATCTTATAAACATTCTTATGATGTGTTAATAATACATTACAAAGAGGGCCTTTAGAGAAAATTTTAACAAAGCTTCATTCAAATTCCAGAAATCTTAGCTACAACCTGAACCTCCACAGGAAAACAGCTCGACTTAATGCAATTTAAAAATCTGATTCATTAATCTTGGACCTAAATCTTATCCCAAATAGCGTAATGTTGTCAATCCTACTTAAAACCTTTAATACGTGTGCAACAACCTCTCTAAGTCTAGTGGCTTAACGGTAATACAGTTCATCTCCAGACATGTCGTAAAATTCAGGTATAAAGTCCCAGGAAATTTAAAAACAAACTCTGGTCCAACAAAACAAAACAGTGAACGCAATAGTTTAATTTCAACCTCCTCTGCCAGTTTCTGTACATGGGTCCTGTACTTGAATGATACCCTTGTGCCCTCAGAGCCAAACTGCATGGAGTTAGCCAAATGTCATTTTGTTAAATGACACAGACTGTGAGTATTTTAGTTAAAGTCCAGACAGGTTAACAATGCCTAAACACAGATTGCAACATCCCTCGTAAATGACAGAGGGGGTTTCGGATTTAAATCAAACTTTAGGGACAAATTGAGTTTTTATGAGGTGTGAACATAAAATCTGAGATAAGGGGTGGAAAGAGGGGGTGGAGATCAGGGTGTCTGGGTCCGAACCGTGTCAGCGGCATAAAAAAGCCCTAAAACTTTAGTGTGGTTTGAAAATTGAGGAGCAGGGGCCTCCAGTTGTGTGCTGTGTGCCTGCTGGCAGCTGCTCTAACTGGCATTTGACGTCGCTTTTTTGGCTGCTTTGAGACGACTCCAAAGCAAACAAGTGTGCAGCTCGAAGGCCTTAAAACTGAAGTTTCAGGACACTAAATCACACAGAGGGGCGTACTTAAGGTATGATGGCATGACTTTTTTAATCACAGTGACTGTAAATATTAAAAAAAAAATATGAGAATCGAGCCACTGTTTCTTTAAAAATCACAAGATGTTTCTTTTTTTTTTTTTTTCTTTCCCTCTTACATTTCGTACTTTCACAGGTCATCTCACTCTTTGTTATCTCAACCACACTGACACTAGGGCAACAGTTCATATGTATCATTTCTCAAAAAATAACCATATTTCTTGGATGTGTCAGTCTTCTGGGTGGGCTTTCACAGCAGCTGTTAACTGACATCTGTGTGTGTTGCTGAAGTATTGCTGGGAGACGTGCTAGCAACTGGCTGAAGTACATCACAGGCCTGTACATACCACAAAGATTAATGAGGGCTGTCATTCCTCTTGCTTTTTTTCTTTCTTTCTAAGCACACAGCATTATTTATTATGATTTGTTCAACACACTTGATTCTTAATATTACAAAGCAGTCTTGACATGTTAAGGACATTCAAAAGGTTCGATACTAGTAAAACAAGCTAACAACCAGCTAACAAAGAGGAAGTGTGATAGCCAAAATTAAAAATGGAAAAATAGACAACACAACCAGATAGTCCTCAAAAACAGACTTAGATTTTTCCTTTTCAAAAAACCTACAGCATCATTGAAAAGATAGAAAGCCTTCTTGTTAAATAATGAGAAGACTTTAATTTGACAGTTATGGTTAATTTATCAAAGTTGCACCAGAAAAACAAGCTAATAAGCCTCCAACAAGGAGGAGGGTGCTGGTTAGCTAACATTCGATGTTTCATGAATAAAAATGTCAGCATGTGTAGAAATTGCAGAAACCCTTTCATCAAAGAAAACAAAATTTATGATCATATTAAAAGTGGGACAAATTGACCCCAAGACAAAAGTAATAAAATTTTATAATGTTAAAAAAAGTACAGACTTTCTTTCTACCAGTAATTTAAATGATGAGAAATCTTTGTCTACTGTTGCCTTGATGGGTTGTGTTTTTCCGTGCAAAAGTAAGTTAGGAGTCTCTTTGGCTTCAGCCACTCCAAAGAAGGAGGTCTGTACTCCCTGAACAGGACCTTCATGCAGTAAGTCAATTATGGAAACAAAAGAGAGCCAGAAAGTAGGTATAATGGACTCTGTTTGAGGATATCTTTGGATTTGCATAATACTGAAATATTATCATTAATATTGGAATAGTTATTATATTTATTTTTTATTAGATGTTATGTTTTAAATTCTAGTCTGATTTTCATTGATGTGTGGTTTCCAACAAAGTTTTTCATCAATAATTACTCAAGAAAAATTTGTTTTCGTTTTTGATTTTGTCAGTTGTGAAAAGTGTTCCACATTGTGCTTCAATATAATGAAGAGTAATTTATTTCAAACTGTTTTTAAAGTCTCTTGATTCACTTTGATATTAAATGCAAAGGCTGTTTTAGATCTTTACCAGAGAAATAAAGTTGTGTCATCAGCAAGTAAAACAACCACTGTTATAACAGAATAAGTAGATACAGTAGATGGACGAACCAGAGCAATGTCTTTTGTAATGTTGGGGAAAAATGGACTTAAATGTCTTCAAACACTAACATTTATGAAACATCTCATCCATCCATTATCAGTTGTGATTATCCCTTTCGGGGTTGCAGGGGGCTGGAGCCTATCCCAGCTGACATCGGGCAGGAGGCAAGGTACACCCTAAACCTGTCCCCTGCCAATCGCAGAGATATATAGAGAGACAGACAACCATTCTTGCTTACACTCATACCTACGCAATGGCAATTTTGAGTCACCATTTGACCTAATGAACATGTTTTTGGTCTGTGGGAGGAAGCTGAAGTACCCAGAGGGAAACCATGCATGCACAGGGAGAACATGCAAACTAACACGAACCTGCTGCGCCACTGTGCGACCTCATTTATTAAACTGACGGAGTGAAACAAGCACTTACACTCTTACAGCCCACTACTTTACATTAGTAATCACTGGAGTAAGAGTACATGATGATATGGCGGGACGATGAGAACAGAGCGTTTTTCAGCAGCCTCTCTCAAAAATTTGCCCTTTCACATCAAAAATTGTGCCTTTTCTCTTAAAATAAAAAATGACTATATAATGGAGAGTAATAGACTAGGGTTGTATCAATGTCAAAATTAAGTTAACAAGCATATTGCTTTTTAAGCAGGGTCATAACCCTCAGACAAACCAACACTTAAGGACATTTAATACTGTTTCTGCAAGACTGCTTAAACAGTATGCTTAACTGACTCAACATTAAATCATTTTGAATCTGATGTACAAATAAGTCTATCAAATGAAATATACAAACTACATCTATCACATTAAATTAAATCTAATTTCATGTTTATGTTCTTGTTTCAATCCCATCTCCTACACACTGTTACAGGGCACAATAACATTAAACAAGCCCAATTACAAGCTAGCATAAAACTGTGTGATCTTAGCTGTGTGGCGGTTCACGGCACACAAGCCAGATTTTAATGGCTGTTTTCAACCTTAATGTGCTGTGTTTGCCTTTGAGTGGTTTGAATTGTAGGCTTCTTTTGAAAATTGTTCCTGCAGCAATCAAAGCTGTGATTTTCCTCTTACACCGTGCTGTAAAAAACAATCAAGCTGCCCCGTAAATGTTGAGTGATGTCTGAAAGAAATCATTTGTCACATCTGATGTGGAGACGCTTTTACCATAACACAGTGACTGTCAATGTACCTGCCAAGAAAGCCAGCTGAAACCTGATCTATGGAAGAAATATCCTTTTTTTTCCTCCATGTTTTGCTCCGGTCTCTTTAAGAGGTCAAGGTTGTTCTCGGAGGTGAAGCATTTATTTACCTTTGCGAGGGTACTCTGTCTCTGTGAATGACAGCTCCCACATAAACGGGGCGCCAAAGCTCGCGAGAGGGAGATTATGAGGGTTTGATGAAAACAGCCGTGTCTGGGATGTATCACTGCTGGTCTTGAATCGCTCCCTGCGACCTCCAGACGCGTGCGAGACACTCGTTTGGAGGTCAGCGTGGCAGGTTCATGTTTTTTACATCGCTCTTCGTGTTATTCTAATCCCGTCTGAGCCACTGACTTTAATCTAATGATTGGACTCCAAATGTGCAGGTATTATCTTTAAAAAATATACACTGGCAACATTCTCCACACTGCTGAGTTATGTGTTTATTTTAAAGGAGAGAGGGAGAATTCGAGCCCTGTTGGCAGAACACAGGCCGACTTGCAGATGTATATATAGTCCTGTTTTTTATAGACACTTAACTCCAATTAACCTTCATTCTCCTATTTGCCCATAATCACATTATCCTCTGGTATTCAGCTCTATTTTTCTTTCATCCAAGGGAGGCTGCGTCCTCCTGCTACAAGCCCAGAGAATCGTCCCAGGAACAAGCTTCTCCTTGTGCTGGATCTCTCATTTGGCTGGGGAATCAGTCCACGATCGGCTCTCTCCCCCCCGCTCCTCACCCTCCGGGCTCTCTCAAAGCTCTCCTCTCTCTTTAACCCTCTCCTTCTGCTCCCTCGCCGCATAACTGCCCTCGGGTGATGTCCAGTCCAGCCCCAGACAACGTCTGATTCATGCTCCAGTCTGCTGCTGCGGTCAGCTGACTCCACGCTGCTATAGGTTCAGGCATGAAGCCAGAGTGCTGATTGATTTCAGTGTCCTGTAAGTGAGTGCTTAAATAAACAAATATTTCAACAGGGCAGTTAAATTATTCAAAGACAGAGGGTCTGCAAAAATGGAGCTTTTTAATAGGGCTGAACGATATTGGAAAAACTGACATTGTGATTTTTTTATCAGGTACTGCATATATTGCTTTTTTTCAAAGGGAGGAAACTACAAAGGCTAATATTTATTTTAGTTGTATGAACATAAAATAAGTTTAAATTTGGCTGTTTTTTTATTATCTAAGTCAAATCTACTTTGTATTCTGAATTATGGCTGTTAGAATGTCAAAGTTCCACCTCATAATCGTCATGGCCAAAAGAAAACACGATTTAAATAAGGGAGGCAATATCATGCTTTTTGTGGCTGAAACCGATTCCCGATCACCTGTCAGTGACACCGAACCGTACTGATCGTGTTTTGTCATGACAGCTGGTCCAGTGTTTGCCCAACAGAGGGGTACAAAAAGCTCCAAATGCAACAAGTAATCGCAGTAAAGATATCTGAGATACAGTGTAATGGTTCACTTAAAACTGTTGCATATATATGTGAATTAACATAATTATTGATCATCTGAAAAAAACATTAATCCTTTCAAAAAGCTGAACTGTGTAAAAAGTCTAGTAAATACAAGGCAACAGTTGCAATTGTGTTAAATTACTCTTAAATCACTGCAAATTTCACTGACCCTCACACAAGCATTACATTTTTTTGGTATAGAACTTAATAAGACTTTAGATACATAATCTATGAAATAAATTGCTATTATATAAAGAGAAAAAAGTGCATACCTCTCAACTGGAATCAGCTGACCCCTCCAACATTCAGCTAGTAAAATAAACTATCAATGCGTCATGAAGACTGGAGCAATGCACCTACAACATGGAGGGAAAAGGAAACTTCTTTCTGTCTGTATGGAAGCCTCCCAATGACCTCTGACTACCCAACAACAAAGCCTTAATACTCTGATGTGTTGAAGAGCAACAATGCTCTACAAACTTTGACTGAGGAAAGACCTTTTACTTTTCTTTAATAAGGTCTGTGAGTGCCCAAACTTTCTTATCTTTTAATTATAAATTACATTTATTTATTTACTTATTTTTTCAAAGTACTTATATATGTGTTTAAAATTTTTTTATCTTTTTTCGAATTAATAAATTAATGTTGTTTTTTTTATGCTATCTTCGTCTAAATGCTCATGGGAATTTTTTGTTGTTGGTTTCCTGTTGGGCTGATTGTTTAATTGTCAAATTAAATATTATTAAAAGTAATGAAGAAATAATTGGAGAAAAAAAATAAATGCAAGGCGAGAACATTAAAGAACATTTATACCGTAACATAATCCTGATGTAATTATTGCACACAACCAAAAAAACAAACAATTTCCATCCCAACTCATTATCATTTATTTAGGAATATAGCCTAATCTTACTTTCCATGTTTTAAAATTATATTTGGATCAGCCTTTGTCAAACATTCATTTAACTGAGCCAAAATAAACACATCATCATGTTACTGACTGATGACGTGCATACACAACTTGTGTATGTGGCATAGCTTGATTATCTCAGATTTTTCTGGTGACTTCTTCCAGCAGAAAATGTCCCAGAGCTCCAGTCATCTCAAACTGGCTTCCTGAACATGACAATGCGGTCACTGTACTGCAGTGGCGTCCAGTCACCGGACCTCAGTCCAACAGAGCACCTTTGAGATGTGGTGGAACAGAAGATTTGCATCACAGACATGCAGCTGATCAGTCTGCAGCTCCTGCCTGTTGTTACCATGTCAATATGGACCAAACTCTCTTAAGACTGTTTCCAGCAGTTTGGTTGAGTCTCTGCTATGAGGGGTTAACCCTTTGTCTGGCACTGTAACCGTGTGGTTGACTTTTTGCTGCCTTACCACTGTATTTAAAAATTTGAAAGCCTATCTTTGTCCGTTTTCCCTTATTTACCTCTGTTAATAGTGTTTGTAACACTAATTTCTATCCAATGGGCGGCACTGCTGTACATCAATATAATTGTTTGAAAACTATTAAAATCGGAAGTGAATCATTGCTCCTCAGAAATCCAACAGTAAAAGCATATATCGGAGTTAAAAAAAACACATACTTCCAGATTCTCTAACAATCATAATTTAGTTGGAGGAAATACATTTGATGATATAAAATTATCTTTGATTCCTCAGAAAACTGGGTCATCCCCTAAGTATCTAAGTTTTGCTCTCTGCGATGTTCTCATACGAAAAAAACAATCATTTTGAAGCAGAAATTAAAGACATCTATTCACACCCAGGATAACCCATAACAGGCAAGCCAACCGGCTGGTTGACCAACATATCTGCTTCCCGATCGGGTAATTTGAAAAATAAAACCTGAAATGTTGCTAAATGAAGAGGAAGGAAAATAATTTTACCAACAAATAATTTGTTGCAAATGTATTTTCTTAGTTTGGAAGTCAAACGGTTGAGGCAGCTCTCAAGGCAAAAGGGGGTCCAAGCCAGCCCTGGCAAGGTTTATCTGATAAAATGGCTGGTGAGTGTTTCACAAGTATTGATCATCAGTGAAGCATTTAAAGCTGAAAATAATGAATAACATTACAGAGTTGAGTATTTAATGCTTATAGCAGTGTATTGTTATTCAGAGTAAGTCCTGCTTTCAACAAATCTGACTTGACCTCACTGAATGTCTTATAGTAAATGTGGTCATTTCAAGGCTTGAGTCTCCCTCCCCCTTTTTCCCCTCGTTCACTGTACAAAAACACATTCCAGCTGTCAAATACGCTCATTCATGTACTTCCGTATAAAGCGGTTTGTGACTGTCTGTCCCCTGCAGCAGTTATAAGTGTAAGCGCTCCCTTTCAGCACTCGCACCTCTGAGAAGGTGCACATAGAGATGTCGCCCTCCCTGACACTTTTGTGATATATTTTCAGAGAACATACAATACACGGGTGATGATGTGTAGAAATTGCAGAAAGACTACAATAAAACTCTACCCTTTAGATTTACTTCATTACTGAAATGAATTTACTGATTTTCATGAATTCATCTAAACTTTATGGCAATGCTAACAATCAGTCAGTGTTGTGGTCTGTTAAATATGTAAGAATCGAGAAATATGTCTCCAAAATTAACAATAATCCCCACAAATGTCTTGTTCAGTCTGACCAACAGTCAGAAACCTAACTATATTTATTTAACAGTGATGAAAAGCAGAGAAAATCCTCGCAGTGGAAAAGCAGCAGCCACAGAACTGCGGCATTTCTGCTCGAAAAGTGATGACTAAACTGAAGTTAAAATAGCTCCACTTCAATCAGCCACAATATACAGAAGGCTATATATTCTTCTGCCATATGAGCCCATCACTAGAGGTATGCCAAAAGAATATATTTTTATTTCTTACTTTAAAAGAGTGTGTTTCTCAGGGTCCATGACTTTGGAGAAAGTTGGAGTAAAGTTTATCATCACGTAAAAAGGCAGCTGAAACCTACATGACATAAAAAATTTTAAGGCTCTAAAAAGTTGTATTAGTTTTTTGAAAGACAGTTCAAAGTAGCTGAAAGGGGAAGTCTGAAATTTGATTTGCTGAGTAAGTTAAAGGGATGAAAGTTAATCAGGGGCATTCGGGCCTCACAGCAGGGAGATTGCTGTTGGGTTTTCTCTTGGTATTTCAGTTTGTCCCACAGACCAAAACATGCTAATTAAAGGGATATTTTAGTACTTTTGAATTCTTGTTGTATGAGACACTTGAAAATAGACAGTGAGGTGGCCAAAGTGCTCCCAGCAGCACTGCACCTTTAAGGAGAATGAGCTCAGACTACTGGAGAGGTACGAGCTGCTGTTGGCGGGTACAGTTATTTTGCAGAATCATGAGTTTTAACAAGCCACAAAACTATGCTGGGTTGAATGTGGGAAGTCAAGCTCATAAAATTATGCATCATTATTTTTATTTGTATTTGATTCATAATATATGAACATTTGAATAATCCATTTTTATGACAGCATAACATTTGGTAATTTTGTTGATATATTTTTTGGCCCCTCAATAGTATCTGACATTTTGTAACATTTTGGGCCTCAGGGAGGGGAAAAAAAAATGATTGTGGCCCTCTCGTCAATCAAAGTTGCCCATTCCTTGTCCAAATGAATGAAGATCGCCCTCTACCACAGGCTCATACAGCTCAGTATTTCTCAAATAGTGTTGCAGATGTCACAGTTTCAGTAGTTTTGTTTTATTTTGTATGTTTTAAACCTCTTGTTTCTTGTCTTCAGGTTTTTTTTCACTCTCTCCCTGATCCTCAGTGTTTCTTGTTCAGCCCTCGTGACTCTGATTGTGTCCACCTGTGTGATTGTCTCACCTGTGCCTTGTCTGTCTTACCTGTGTTTAAAGTTTCTGTGTGTCTGACAATCACAAAGGTGGACACAATTAGGCTGACAAGAGTTGAGCATGAAACACTGAGTATCAGGGAACATGATGAAACGAGAGGGAACATGTCAAGAACAGGAGGTCAAATAACACTTAAAAACAAAACCAACTAAACTCATGACAGCACGACCCCATGGAGGGCGCGACTTGTCTGGGAAAGGGCTTGGCCAATAAGGTCCTGAGTCTAAGCAACCTGAGATTTTGATTGGCCATCTCAGGTGCCAATCCAAAATTCTGCATTTTGATTGGCTAACTGACATGTCAAAAGTTGGATTTATGTAAAAATCAAAGTATGCTGTGGGGTGATCAGGTTAATTTTTTTGTGCACTTTTTTTTTTTTTTTTTTACAGTTTGTAACAAAACATTACATTTACATTAAAAACGAAATAAAACAATGGAGAACCTCATGTCTAAAACATTTCTTACTTTGACTTTTAAAAATTTAGTTTTTCTTTTTTTTTCATTACAAATTAAACAGTCTTTTTCTCCAACTTTTTTTTTTGCCATTTTCTCTCTTAGTAAATGATGTTTCTTGTAGAACTTTTTAATTAGCTGGAACTAAAAATCGTGACTCTGGACTTGAATATATTAGAAATAATATTTTAGCTCGCACCTCATTGTTTTAGTGTTTATTTTTAAGACACAATAGCATTTAAGAACAAATCCTATCTTGTGTGGAGATTACAAATGGCATATAAATTACTTTGATTTCTGAGATTATTGACAAATTTTTAACAGGGAAATAGGTATTGATAGGCTTTGATGTCTCGACTTTGTCCGGGAGCTCATGAGTGATGGGTAGAGGTGGGGGTTGGAAAAAATATTCATCTCGAAGGCGGGGCATGACAAAATGTAATTGAGGACCACTGATACAGCCCAGCCAGTTGGCATATTTAACTTAAAGCAACGGTGTATTAGTAAATGGAATGTACACCGTATTTACCGTGACTATAAGTCACTCCAGAGTATAAATCGCATCAGTCAAAAAATGCGTCATGAAGAGGAAAAAAACATATAAGTCGCACCGAACTATAAGTCACATTTATTTAGTGCCCTGATAGAGAGGTGGTTGCCTTGCATGAAGCGGTAACAGCAAGAAGGCCCACCTGCCTCCTTTATATTCATCTTCTTGGCATATATATATATATATATATATATATATATATATATATATATATATATATATATATATATATATACACATATATATATATATATACAGTAAACTCTAAAGCAACAAAAAAATAAAATAACATAACCGCCAAGGAGGTTATGTTTTTGCCGGCGTTGGTTAGTCTGTCTGTTTGTCTGTCTGTCTGTTTTTGTTCAAGATAACTTGACAAGTTTTGCACGGATTTGGATGAAATTTTCATGAAATGTGTGGAATGGGATAAGGAAGAAATGATTAGATTTTGGGACTGATCCAGATCACCATCCGGATAAAGGAATTTTTTAAAGGATTCTGTAACATTGCCAGATAGGACCATTTTCGCCAAAGTGGACTGAAGCTGCTTGGCGGAGGTCTGCGCTCTCTGAGTGCTTTTCTAGTTCTTACAGGTGTTACAAGAATTACATGGGTTACATCACTGCAAAGTTACTTTTGGTGTCACGTGGCTCTTGACCTCTGAGCTCCTGGCTGAAAATCCTCTCTTTTCTCGAGTCATCCATCACCACTGCCCAAAATTGAGCTGCATCACCCTTTATCAAGCTCAGTTTAATTCTTTGAAAAGCTTTGTTGGCACAAAACTTTCTTATACAATTTTACCCAAAGCACAAAGGTACAAATAACCATTTGTCACCTGATGTCCAACATTTCTCCATAATGAGTGCAGCCAAAAATAATATAAAACTTTATGTGACAAATCTGAGCAGTCAGATAGATGTACTTAATCTTTAAATTGTAAAAGTATACTGCATGGAAGAGCTAGAAAACCTATCAAAAATATACATGCGGTATCTGTCTGACGATTTAAGTGTCTGTTACTGGCTCTTGGAGCATGTTGGGGCTGTTTTGTACCCACTAGCGTTCACTTTCATCTGAGTGCAGCTCTGACAATCTGGCGTACGACTGTAAAACACGTGGGTATTGCTATAAAATCCTTAACACTGTGATTAAATGTTGGAGTTAATGCGCTGGTGTGGTCGTGCTGTCGAACTCTATTGAATGTAATGTTTGCTCATTAATCACATATTGGCAGCCATGGTGTGGGGATTTGGCATGCTGGCAGAGCATTAAGTAACCTGAGAATAAAACAGCTTTGTAAATGAAGTGCATGGAGGGCAGCGTTCCCTGGCATTAAAAATCAAATCTTTTGATCATAGAGATGTCATTATTTCCCCAGAAACACACTGTGTTTACCTGCAGTGAGCTTTGGAGCACTTTAATCCCATTTAAATAATGAGAACATTGCAAAAGATGTTAGCAATAATTGTAACTGTTTCACTTCAGAGACTTTTGAAGTTATCGCTGGAAATATGCACAATTATTTTAAATTGCTTTCTGCCTGGAAATAAGAGCAGGAGGCCGATATCTGACGGCACCCTGGCCTTTTTACTGTTCTGAATTTATAAAGCACCTCAGAGAAAATGTGAACACACTCTATTATAATTTTTTTAATAATGTGTACCCAACCTTTTCCTTTGAGTCTCCTGAGGGCCACCCATTAAAATCATTAACGTGTTTAAACTTTGCTTTAGCAGGATTCGTCACCCCAAAGGTTGACAGAGCTGGAGCACGGGGTCAGAGAGAGACACACGGTGAACAACAGGCGCTGAACTAGAAAGAAACACAGTGGCCATGAATAATGCATGGACCCAAGGTTTTATTTAATGGCATGCTTAAAAGTTTTAAAAGTTGATCTTTGCTTCCAGCTGAAAAAGCCTTTTTTTCTAACTTTGAGCATCAATCCTCCAGACTCAGCTTGTGAGAAACACTGATTGGTTTAATTATGTTTGCAGTGATTAAGCATCTTAATGGTTCTTATCACAACGTGAGACATGAATCTCAATGATTCTTAAATGCATCATTCAGAGAATGGCTTTGGAAAAGGTTTTTTTCCTGAAACAGAGACTCTTTTAAACTTTTTAATCCTACTCGGGTAAAACTTCACAATCATCAGTGACTCTGAACACGCCAAAGTTATTTACAGAAGTGTTTTGCTTTCACATTGGAAAGTTAATTAAGCCTTTTAACTGAATCAGTTAGAAAATTATCATGAAATTACATGCATAAGACTATCTGTGGAAAGGTTGGTAATTGAAATTGATTTGATCCTTTATGGAGTATGAACTTCTAATACCAAAATGGGTCTGATGTATTGAAGTAATTGAACATCTATTTTTTTTATGTAATTAAGTAACAATTATGTTAATTTCATTGAAATTATTATTTATTTATTTTTTTATTTATTTTGTGTCTTTATACTTTGCCATTTTAATTCACTGTATGGGGGGCTAAGGGTAACAGAAGTCTACATTTTATTTACTTTTGCCCATTAATTGTTGCTGTAGGTGCTGCATTTGTCTTGTTGTGTTTTTTTGTTTTTTTTCTATTAAGCTCCAAAGCTGATAGGAGACAGCATGCGTTATGACTTATAACCACTAACTTCTTTATGTTTTGGCCTTTCTATGCATTTATTTGAGTGACAGGACAGTGAACAGTGATGGAAATCTGAAAAACATGAAGCATAGGAGGCACAAGT
The DNA here is from genome assembly GCA_037902135.1 of Cetoscarus ocellatus. NCBI lineage: Eukaryota > Metazoa > Chordata > Actinopteri > Labriformes > Labridae > Cetoscarus > Cetoscarus ocellatus. Next base: position 689,613 of record JBAMNC010000520.1, on the reverse strand, counting down.
CAGATTTGAACCAAGCCATCCCCTTTGAGAACTACAGTCTGTATGCATAACCCCAAGGCCACTAACAGTAAGTTACATCTGAGGAGGGCCCGTGTACCAGGCTTTACACGGGCCCAGACATTTCAGGTACTGTATGGTTGGATCTGCAGATTGGCTTCCAAAGTGTTCCAAAGACCCCTGTGATAACCAAATGGCTGACGTTGCTATGGATTTGTCCAGTTCTTTCTCCAGTCTATGATCAGCTAAGGCTCATGATGCCATAGCTTTTATTTCAGACAAATGTGTGCTGCGTGTAGGCCACATTGCTCTGATGTCAAGGCCCTGCCAGCCAAAAAATCTTCAGATAAGTGCCTCAAGTCTTTGTAGAGCTGACCAAGGAACACAGATTGAGAGTGTTCTGTAAGAGCTAGATGAGTCTCTCCACAGAAATGCCAACCCAAACTTTTGATTGAAAAAGGACTAGGAAGTATTGTGTTTACCTTGTCTGTGGCACACTCTACAGATGTTGATGAACATGTCTGATATACCAGGGTAAACTGCCTCTATTTCCTAATGGGTTTTCTATTTTTTGCCAAAAGATTTGCATGGCTAGAAGCAACAATATAATCTTGATGACAACAGGAAGTGACTACTCTGATGAAGATTAGCATAGATGCTAACAGCTTTAGTAACGGTTTTATCAGATCAGGACCATATTTCTTTATTATCAAATATCAACATTACAAATTCTCAATAGGAAGGATACTTTCACTTCACTTCCAACATGTTTTGCCTTGAGTTTGTTGACAAAGTGCCTGACAATTTGTCCTTTCTGCTGTGCCAATAGCACCCTTCCACTACATTGTCTGATTGGCCCCTAATCAATCAATCCATCTTTATTTGTATAGCACCAATTCATAACAAGTGTTACCTCAAGGCACTTTACAATAGAACAGGCTAAAGCCATACTCTTCATTTTATAGATACAAATATATGCATATATACATACATAAATCCTTAAATACATATAAAACCCAAAACCAGTGAAGTTGGCACGTTGTGTAAATTGTAAATCAAAACAGAATACAATGATTTGCAAATCCCTTTCAACCTACATTCAATTGAATACACAGCAAAGACAAGATACTTAACGTTCGAACTGGTAAACTGTGTTATTTTTTGTAAATATTAGCTCATTTTGAATTTGATGCCTGCAACATGTTTCAAAAATGCTGGCACAAGTGGCAAAAAAGACTGAGAAAGTTGAGAAATGCTCATCAAACACTTATTTGGAACATCCCACAGGTGAACAGGCTAATTGAGAACAGGTGGGTGCCATGATTGGGTATAAAAGCAGCTTCCCTGAAATGGTCAGTCATTCACAAACAAGGATGGGGCGAGGGTCACCACTTTGTGAACAAATGCGTGAGCAAATTGTCCAACAGTTTAAGAACAACATTTCTCAACGAGCTATTGCAAGGAATTCAGGGATTTCATCATCTATGGTCCGTAATATCATCAAAAGGTTCAGAGAATCTGAAGAAATTACTGCACGTAAGCGGCAAGGCCGAAAACCAACATTGAATGCCCGTGACCTTCGATCCCTCAGGCGGTACTGCATCAAAAACCAGCATCACTGTGTAAAGGATATCACCACATGGGCTCAGGAACACTTCAGAAAACCACTGTCAGTAACTACAGTTCGTCGCTACATCTGTAAGTGCAAGTTAAAACTCTACTATGCAAAGCGAAAGCCATTTATAAACAACACCCAGAAACGCCGCCGGCTTTGCTGGGCCCGAGCTCATCTAAGATGGACTGATGCAAAGTGGAAAAGTGTTCTGTGGTCTGACGAGTCCACATTTCAAATTGTTTTTGGAAAGTGTGGTCGTCGTGTCCTCCGGACCAAAGAGGAAAAGAACCAGCCGGGCTGTTATAGGCGCAAAGTTCAAAAGCCAGCATCTGTGATGGTATGGGGGTGTATTAGTGCCCAAGGCATGGGTAACTTACACATCTGTGAAGGCACCATTAATGCTGAAAGGTACATACAGGTTTTGGAGCAACATATGTTGCCATCCAAGCAACGTCTTTTTCATGGACGCCCCTGCTTATTTCAGCAAGACAATGCCAAGCCACATTCTGCACGTGTTACAACAGCGTGGCTTCGTAGTAAAAGAGTGTGGGTACTAGACTGGCCTGCCTGTAGTCCAGACCTGTCCCCCATTGAAAATGTGTGGAGACAACGGAGACCCCGGACTGTTGAACAACTTAAGCTGTACATCAAGCAAGAATGGGAAAGAATTCCACCCGAAAAGCTTCAAAAATTGGTCTCCTCAGTTCCCAAACATTTACTGAGTGTTGTTAAAAGGAAAGACGATGTAACACAATGGTAAAAATGCCCCTGTGCCAACTTTTTTGCAATGTGTTGCTGCCATTAAATTCTAAGCTGATGATTATTTGCGAAAGAAAATAAAGTTTCTCAGTTCGAACATTAAATATCTCGTCTTTGTAGTGTATTCAACTGAATATAAGTTGAAAAGGATTTGCAAATCATTGTATTCTGTTTTAATTTATGATTTACACAACGTGCCAGCTTCACTGGTTTTGGGTTTTGTATATATATATACACACACATACATCCAGAGATGTATCCATCCAGACAAAGGAACTAAAATAATAGTTTATGATAGCGACAAACCCATGGACGCCCAGATCATAAATTTGTCCTCGTCACATTGAACGATTGTCCAATCACCTAGCAGATATGCTTTTGAAAGGTTCTGCCTATTCCTAAACTCTCTCGATTGACTCTTTCCGAGATGAAGTAGTGAAATATGTTGAACGGTCCATCTGGCGTGTCAGGTTGGTAAAAATAGGCAAGTCTTCTGTTCTCTAGATTCTCGTTGTGTGCAACATGTGTGATACATAACACTTATGTCAACAAGCTGAAAGTTATGAAATCATTTACGAAGAATGATCCAAAAAATATGTCAACATTGGGAAGGCAGTAATGAAAGCCAACAGCTGACACGGTACCTTGTTTAACCACTTCACCTTCTGAGCGCAGGGGAAAATACCTCAAACAGTGTGCATATGTTGCTGATGGTGTGCATTTCAACCACTGGTAATCAGCTACAGCTGATCTGACCTCTTCTCTAAATCATTTCTGTTGCCTGATCAGTTCCTGAACAACTCCTTTTTATCAAAAATCAAGAATGTATAATGTTTATTCTTGTGCAACTCATCTGATAAAAAGAATTTTGACACCTGTAATGATAGTTTCATTAGCTTAAGGGCAAAATTGCACAAGGGTTTGGCATCCTTTTCTCCAAAATGCAGTAAATGCTACCCAACTGCACTGGAGAAATTTGTGTTACAACTTGCTTCAGTAGGTATCGCATTACTGATGGATCGCAATATCCATCCCTTTAAAAAACTCATTTAAAAACCCAGCAGATGACAAGTTTGAGTCTTAAAGGGTAATTTAAAGTCTCACCATAAAGAAGTGTCCCTGGAAAAAAAAAACCAAAAAAAAACAAAACAACTTTAACTAGGTCTTTAATACTGAAGCATCCCCACAAAAATGTAGAACTAAAAATCCAGCTATAAAATGTTTGAACAGAACTAAACCTGAAGCAAGAAGTCCAGAACAAAATGAGCTCACATGGGCCAAAGCCACTGGTCAATTTGAAGAGGTACACTTACCGTCTTCTGACACTTGCTGGTCATTGCAGGGTCAAGGAAGAACAGAGAGAGTGCGCACGGCGACCTCACAGTGCTACTCTCACATCCCTGCTCGACTTGCAGACACGAGAAGGAGACCGAGGGGGCTCGTTAACTTTAAAAGCGTGGATGGAGGGCGGCTGGCGTGCTGGAGTGTGTCAAGAGGAAACTGCAGGCACCAGTCAGTCAGGGCCGCCGCGAGACGGCAAGAGGGCACGGAACGAGACAGACAAAAGACGAGAGGATTCAAAGACGCCAGCAGTTTCTTCTTCCTCTTCCTCCTTGCTTTCTCTGCTGTAACTTAACCCCCGAAGAGCCCCGGCAAGCAGACACACAGAACCAGTTCCAGACCTGTCCTGCACCAGCGGCTGCCTCCTTTCTCCCCCCCCGCCCCCCTTTCTCTCTCTCTCCGTTTTCTCTTCCCTCTGTGTTTTTTGGTATCATTTAACTCTTGATTCTGCGGCCCGGCGATGAGCTCACCATGGGCTCAGGTTTCAGCCCTTTTACTGGAATGTGAGGGCAAGCCACACAGAGAGGCAGAGGTGCTGGGGAGGTCAAAGGGCTACTGGGCTGGTGTGTAGGAACAGAGAAGACAGGGGTGTCCGTCATCTGAGGGGGGTGTTCCTGAAGAGGGATATCTGAAGGGCCTGGAGAGTTGAGAACAAAACAGGAGTTACAGGGGTCATGGGTGACGGAAGTGGCGGGGCTGGGCTACCTTTGACAGCTCTGGAGGCGATGGACTTGGAGACACTGAGTACATTTACAAGCTCAGATACACACACTCATGCCCACTCCTAAGTGCTAGATTTATTGCTCACTCAGACCCCAGGGTGTTTTCCTCAAGGAGAAAATCTTTTCTTTGTCTTCTGTGGAGCTGCTGTTTACACATTTTTAGAGTATTGGGTCAGAGATTTCACTTACAATGAAGTCACACAAGAGGTTGACCATATTCAGGGAAATTCTGAACCAATAAAACTTAGGTGATTAATATGGATGATTACTGTTGCTTTTCGAGGCTTTTAGACCCAGTTTTATACGAAAGTGTTTATATTTTTAAGTGATACTTAAATATTTTTTCCCGTTAGTGTTGGTAGAGCTTGGTGAATAAAACTAAAATGTCTTTCAGTTCACTTTAAGTCAATAAAAACTCATAGAACAGACTTAATTTGCCAAATCATGCGACCAATTCAATTTTCTTTTACTCGTGTTAAAGCACAAAGACGCCCAGGAACAGCCCTAATGTTCTTAAAAAAATGTCTTAAGTTCTCAAAATGTTTAAGGTAAATGTCAGACATCTGAAGTTACTGCGGGGCCACTTTGTTTCCCAAAGCCAGAGGGTATAACTGTCACAAACTGTAGGATAAACTTTAAAAAGAATAATTCTTACAACATAGAATAAATGAATAAGTACAACTATTGGTCTTGCTAGAATCTGTCACACCAAAATGTAAACTTTTATATCAGGTTTCCTGCATTTCCTAAAAAATTTCTCAAATCTGTTCATTGAAATTGAAGTCCTAAATAAATACTAAAAAGCCCTACATTTACTTCTAAAAATGTTCCACAAATAAAAGGCACTGTGACGAAGGTTACTTCCACACTGGAAATACATGTGTGGTCCAGACCAAACAAACTCTAGTTTGCTTGTTCGGAGAAATTTTTATTTATCTATTGATTGATTGATTGGTTTTGGAGGGTTGTAAAAGCTAAAACACATGCACTGGATATACAAATCATGTCCAAACTTAACAAATGCTGATTTGCTTGCCAGGAAAGTGTTTTTTTTTTTTTTCAGGATCACGTGAAAGCTCAAACAAACACACTGGACATAGATGTTTAGTCCACACCAAACAAGCTCTGGTTGACTTGTCGGAAAAGAACCAAGAGAAGTGAACCAAAAAGCAGTGCAGTGTGGATAGAATTTGGACTAAAACATTTTAGTTAGCAAGCTAGTATGAGCTTAATGGATGATATTAAGCAGAGTGTAGCGAATGTTACTATTGTAAATGGCTGCATTTACCCTGTTTGCCCACCATTGTTTTCAGCTAGTATTTTAGATGCATGTCATCTTAAAACTATTATAAAACCATACTGCCTGTCACCTTGATGCTCAGTGTATCATTTGATTTGACTGTTATAGCTGTAACTGTATTATCAAATATCGCAGATCAGTGTTGTGCCCACAAAGCAATCAATTCAGTTACAAACCCAATTTATGTCCACAACAATACACAAAAAAGCCAGCTGTTATTATATCATATCAGTCGGGCCTTTTCAGCAGTAACTTTATGAAAATATTTTACGCAGGCCTTATAAACAGACTAAAGATAAAAAAGACTAAAATGACTCAGTAAAAGTCATAACACTAAAAACTGAAGACACAGTAACATGAAAGTCTCACAGAGATGAGTCCAGTATCATCCCTGGCAAGCTTAAATGCACACTCACACTCATGGCCTCTCCACACAGCTAGATTTATTGCTCACTCAGAGACTGGAGTGTTTTCCTCAGTGAGAAAATCTTTTCTTTGTCAAAGAGCAGCTGTTTACACATTTTTGGAGTACTGGATCATAGATGTAACTTACATTGAAGTAATGCTAAAGGAGGTGACAACAATCATGAGGATTATAAGTGAATTAAAATTAATTGAAAAGCACCCATAACAGTGTTACCAGGTATCACACAAACATACTGCAAGTGAATTAAAATTGAGAAAAGTGAAAGAAAAGATACATAAATAAGAAGGAGAAAGGGAAAACAGTGACGAGAAAAGATTTTCTGCTCAGGCAAGGATAAAATTATCCACATTTCTTAGATTTACTAATTTATTTTGGGGGTGTTGGGCCACTATCAAAGTAAAGAAATGACGTATGGAGACTTGAATTTGCAAGAAAAGCCCAAAAACATCCTAAATTTACTTAGGTCAGCTACATGTGTGAATGAAAACAGCAGGGTTTTTTTATTCATTCTTGACCCTGAAATTCACCTGCTGCCCCTGTGGTATTTCCCCCTTACCCCTCCTGTCCATAGACTGACATACAAAGTGCAGGGAAACCTTTCGCAGTGTGGTCAAGAAGTTCAGGAAATTTCCTGAGTACATCACCCTGATATTTTCTAGAACTTATGATATTTTTCTTTTGTTAAACTACAGACAAGAAATGGTGGTGGACGTGCGGTAAGTAGTAAGCTACACTATCTACTTCTAATATTGCAAAAATTCACCAGTTAAATTTTCATTCCCAGCAACAAACTGAAGTAAAGAATAAATGTTAAAGGAGGCGCTCTTCAAAAAGGTCTTAAAGATTGTGTGTTGGTTCACTTTTTAATCCTTTAATCATTTGATGTCCCTGCTTCTTCACGTACTTAACTATGCTGTCTTTGTAGTTGAAGGAATATATATCAAAACACCTACAAAGCAACAATTTATTTCTGAACTGCTCAAATATAAGGTCTCAAAAGATCAATAACAGTTTAAGTTTGTGAACTTTTGACCCCATAGTTGTTTTTAGATTTGCCGGATGATATGCAAATAAACAACTGTCACTGTCACACCTGCTGCTTGCTGCATTTGCATGTGTTTCCATAAAGCAATGCAAATTATTGCAGGTGCAATGTAAGCTAATTACAGGGTGTTTCTACCACCTGTGGTGCTTCAGCAGAGGTGTGAGGAGGTAGTGCTGATTCATACTCAGGACTAGCCTTACATTTGTGCCAAAAAACGCAAAAATCCTCTCAGTTAGGAAGGCTCTTTATGAAGTAAATGATCTGCTAGTGCTCAAGTGTCAGCCACATTATATGCATAGATGTAGATAGGCATGTGTGTATGTGTATGTATATAAATGTATAATTTTGTGTGTACGTACTTATGTATAGTCAATTTGCTAAATTCGATAGAATAAGTCTTCTTTTCATTAAATTACTAAGTCTGTCTTTTTTCAGACATAGATAAAATTAGACCTAAAATACTGTTTGTATTAATATAGACTGGGAAGCTAAATAATTGGTTATTAATTGATGGAGATGAGGTGGATTAAATAAGTTCTGACTTCCTCTCACTCCTTTTCAGACATGTAACATTTATCCAAGTGCTAATTTTCTTTTTTTTTTTTTCTGTCTGTACTTTTATTTTGCCTTTTGTTATATGTTTGAAATAAACTTATCATTCATTTATTCATTCAACAGTAAGGAAAATATTCTCACTGAATTATTCATTATCTTCAGCATAGGATATACTGGACCATCCTTTACTCCAAAGAAGAGAAGAAAATGTTCAAACAATTCATTGCACTGACATGATTTAATGTGAGGGAACTTTTCTGCCTGCTACAAAAACAACTGTTTAACATGATCATAGTGAAAATGAATATCATTTGCACTGAAATAAATAATATTTGCGTGAGCAGAGGAATATTCTTATACCAACACGCCAGATAGACTGTTCAGTGTATTTCACTAGTCTATCTGAAAAAGAGCAAATAGAAAGTTCTGTCAATCACAGGCCAATCAGATAATGTAGTAGGTGGGTTCAGAGCGTGCATCTTTGTAAATCAAATTCTCGTCAAAACATGTCGAAAGTGGACAATATCTCCACCTTTTACACCATACTATAGAGAATTTTAGTGTTGTTATCTTTTTTCATAAAATAAAAAACTGTGGTCCAGATGTGAAAAAACTGCTACTGAAGCTGTTACCATCTAATCTCTGTATGTGAAGTCAATTCCTCTTGTCATCTCGCTTGTTGCTCTTACCTCTTACTTCTCTAAAGGATGCTGATTAGCCCGTGCCATTTTGGGGCGCTCAAGATTGTTGTAGGTGGGTGCTTGGCAAGATGGATCTTTTATTTACATTTTCCTTTTACATTTTAAAAATCTATCATGAGCTCATACATGGCGTTTTCAAAAACACTCCATATGCTAGATACACTGCTGTCAAAAGCACGCAAAGATGTGCAACCATGCTTCACCAAATTCTCTGCAAAAGCTGTTTAATAATCACATTTAATTTAAATCAAAGTCTCACTGGTGTTACTGTTAAACTTGTATCCATGTTGTCTGGTGTTAGCATGCTCTTTGCTAATGTTACTTTGTTTAGATTTCAATTGAGACATATTTAATGAGCTAGATCAAAAACTATAATGAAAAGGCATTCATAAACACTCATGTTGGTTTTAACATCTGTTGTAACCACAGCTAATGAATACAGAGGCAGCCATTGGTTGTCAGTCAACACAGTCACTCCTTAAACCATAACACTGGTTCTCATCCAAAATGTTGGAGGGGTTTTAATTACTGGAGTGTTGTTTGAAGCAGCAGCATGAACTGCTCATAAAAAGTCTGTAAACGTTATTTTGGTTGATTATTCCTCTTCTTCACTAATACTAATCCAACGATATAAAATACAATAGTATTTGGTGTTATTAAAGGGGAGAAATGATTGACCAATATTATGTATCCACACTTTCTTTTTGAGGGGTAGAGGGGTATAGTTAGAGAGCAGCTGTGTTCTGTGTAAATCAACAGTCCAGTCAGCAACAATGACACACCTCTCAAAGTGATACATCAAGTCTTGTTACCAAACCTTGTCTTTCACTAGCCACATATGAGCACCATTATTGTTTTTAAATCTTCACCACTGCAAGAGATTTACAAAAATACACATTTTCAGTCACTTTAATTTAACATATTTTTACAGAAAGCTACACTTTTAGAACAGAACAGAACAGCACATGTCACCATGGCCTATGTCACGTCAAGTATAATTAGCATCTCATTTAAAATAAGAGAAAAAAAAATCCCAACTTCTGATTGATTAACCCATATAATATATATATATATATATATATATATATATATGTATATATATATATATATATATATATATATATATATATATATATATATATATATATATATATATATATATGTGTGTGTGTGTGTATAAATATATATATATAATCTCTATAATACAAACTGTATTTATGTATTTATCTTCATAGTATAGAGAAAATGTAGCTGTTTTTAAGACATTGGTTACAACAACTCTACTCATGGTCCTTAAGTGTCACAAAAACATTTCTGATTGGTTTGGTCCACAGGGGCTCCCTCACGTCCGCAGCTGACTGCCCTACTGAATCTGTCAAGGTGTTAAAATGGAAAAACAATGGTTCATGGATCAGGAGAAGACACAAGGGAGTTTGGTATCAAGAAACTCATATTTTGCCCTGACTCAGGGTCATGTTCAGTTTAGATGAGGTTCTCAAATGGTGTGGCAGGGCACGCTGATGTCAAGGTGTGCATTTGGATTTTGTATAATCACCAAACATATCACAAAACTGCAAAGGAAACATTTGCTTTCGTACTTAGCGGAATTAATGGGTGAAGGAAATCATTCCTGTTTGGTCTCACCAAACTATTAGTTTAATCTTTTTTGGAACCAAAACTTCTTCGGCTTAAGTGTGTTTCTGAGTCAATGAAATTTATCAAAGTGAAAAAGTGATACTCCTGCAAGGCAAGATTTCATGAATACTGCAGCTGTTTGTCAAATTTTAAAAGGCAATAGCACGGCAAACATGCAGAGTAATAAGATACTTTTTTGTGTAAAATGAGGATATTTTGCATTGATATACAGTACATGTTGTCTGCCATGGGATTTTAGCCTGATTTCAGTGCCCCTTTGTTAGAAATAGTTTCAAAACCACTGTGCTAGAGTATGTTTACAGTCACTGTATTCTCAGTCTGTCTGAGAGGCTCTGTTAGAGCTCCTGTCACTTTGAAGACGTCATACATATTTTTTTAGTTTATATGCCTTTAAGTGTGTTTAACAGATCTCCATCACTTGACAGAGTGCTGACTACAAAAAAAAGTCTGTGGCATTAACCCTTATCCCCCTCCTCTTCTTTGCAGCATCAGCAGCTGCCTGAAACAACTCATTCCCCCTACCCCCCTTAGACAGACCTACCAGTGTGATGTCATACCATTGTTTTATCGACAGTTATAGCCCATTGGCCCATGGTTTCAAGCCCACTGCACAGCGTGGATATTAGAATTAAAGTCTGACTGGCTTACAGGTCAACCAGACTTGACCTGTAAGACAGTCAGAGCAGACTGGGCCCCCCTTGGAAAGGGAGCCTTGAGGGGACAGAAGGTCTAACAGAGACTCTCAGACAGAGAGAGAATACAGCCCAATCAGGGGTTGTCTATATATGCAAACTAGACAGTTTTTTGAACATTTGTGATTGTGAATGCACCTGAGCAGTCATCAAAAATAAGGCAAAATATGACCTCTTTATGGCTGACTGCCTAACATGAGCCCAGTCCACTCTAACAAGCTAATCATTCAACAATCCATTCAGTGGTCAGTTTAGTGCTGCGTGGCACCATTTTGTCAACTTAATTCTAAATTCTCTTCTCTGTGCTGGGCTTACCACCCCCATCCAATGTGCTTAACCCTTTTAATAATAATTATAACAGGCTGCCTGGTCTTTTTGTCTTTTTTGTCAATAAATGTGTCAGGAAATGTCCTTTGAGTACATTTTTTTAAACCCTTTTTTTTGAGAAATAATTGTAACCAATTCTGGCAAGTATTTGTCATTATTATGTTATGAATGCTTAAAAAAGTGTGTAATTACAATAATAAAAAAATATGGCAAAACACTGCCGAAATACAGACAAAAAATGGAAAGAAAACACTCCAGAATTATACTTATGCTATTATTTACAATATTTTTTATATTACTTACACAAAAAAATACTGATAAGCGCCTAATAAATCACTCACAAGTTTGTCTCTGAAACCTCTCACTGCTCTCCAGCTCAGTGAATTCAATTCCTGTCCCTCAGCCAATCAGCCTTTGCTGTAAAGTACTGGAACTGTAAAGAGGTGGGTAAAGGAGAAGTCCTGATGCTGTGGACAATTTTTCTTGTGTCTAGAAGCACTCTATAAATCTCAAAAAGGATGATATGGTGGTTTTTAACAAGAACTGGGAAACTGAAAAATCTGTTGCTGTCTACCACATTGCACCAGTAACAGCTTGTCACAGAGGTCACATTCCCCAGTCATCACCACCATTGTTCTTTCCTCCTTTTGCTCCTCTCTCTGACCCAAAGGTGATTTTCATTTCAGTAAAGAAAAAGTAAAACATGATTTTTTTTTTTTTTTGACATTTCAATGACCAACAACTCCAAATGCTACCACCACCGAAGCCATTGTGAACCAGACCTCCCCCCTCTCTCATGCCTGACACAAATGACTGTGTCTAATTGAAGTGGCCTGGCATTTATTTGTTTCCTGTTGTGCTTGCTGACTCTCTTCTGTTTACATCCCCTCCCTCTCCTCTGTGCGAGCCAGCTCTGAACTGCAGCTCTGGCGGCCCGGTGCTGCTCCAGCCGCTGGGAATGTGTGGTCTTTATTAAGAGGAGGAAGTGTGCGAATGAGCACTGCAGGCCCAACATCTCAGGAATCTTGATCCTTTTCCCCCTTGTGGCACTTTTCACAAGCGGGGCCAGCTAATCGCTTACACTGATAGCAGGGTTCTGTATGGGGCCCCCGTTCTTGGAGAAAGAGGCTGAGGGTGGTGGTGGTGGTGGGATGTGAAACACGCCCCCCTCCTCTCTCTCTCTCTCTCTCTCTCTCTCTCTCTTTTTCCCCTCTCTTGGTTTATGTTGCATGCTGGGGAGTGGGCCTGCACACTGTTTGTGCAGATGAGTGTCGGAGCGGGCACACCCTCTGCGGGCCTGTTCCCATGGGAACAGCGGTGATAGTGAACAGCTTGTTTTTGTGTTTTTTGGCAATGTAGCCGCTGCTGGAATACTGACAGGCACTGGGGAGGTCTGATATGCAAAAATGTTGCCAGGTAGGCTTTATAGTAAAAGAATGTTTCCCTTTGACTAACTCCTGTGTGTTGTTATATTCATTCCAAGATATTTGGTTAAATGGTTTTCATCAAAGTTGCCAACAAGCATTCTGATCCCAAAGGAAGGAACTTGACAGTTCAAGCAAAAAACAAACAAACAACAAATACATTAGGAAAAAGCTCCAAAAGAGATGAGCTTATCCACCGCTGCTTCAGGCAAAAGGACAACCGCTGGAATGAGATAACCAACCAGCTTGTTTTCATCTACAATCAAAGTGTTTTGATAACTGCAGTGATAACTTGTTTTTAAATACATTAAATAAGAAAATAAATGTCTGTTAAGGCTTTTGAAAAGCACACTGTATTATGCCAAATTATCAAAATCCATAAACAGTCTTCAGTCTTTATTTGTAAAGCACCAATTCACAACAAACGTTATTTCAGGACACTCTACAATAGTGTAGGCTGAAGCCGTACTCTTTATTCTACAGATACACAAACACACATACATACATGTATACATATTTAAAGTACACATATACATATATACATATGTCCAAACCCATTGCTAAACTTAGCATAGACAAAGATGTGATTTTACTGCTGTTGCATCTCATTATGATGCAAAGTTTGGATCAGTTCTACTTTAAATTTATGTAATTTCATTACTTTTTTTTATCAAAGTACTCAAACTGCTATGTTTAAACATTATACAGTGTATTATTTTTCCCACAGAAACTGTTGAAGTTAGAGAAGTAAAGTAAAAATTGTGATTAAAAAAGAAATACTTAAAGTGCATGAGTATGCAACATCCAACTTATTAACAGTAACATAGACAATGTGAAACAAAATGAAATATTGGACAGTGTCCATGGCGTATGTCTCTGTACTAGCTCTATTTTGTGTAACATGCTGGGATAAAGGACCCCTGCCTTCAAAACATATCATCTCACTATTAGTAAAAGTTGGAGTTAATAAACACTGCTAACAAAACATGAGACCTGGCATCATTTTATCATACTACATTGTGCTCAAACATTTATCACTTTTTGCTGCTGGAAACTTAAGCTTCAACTACATCTGCACTGTGAATCAAATTAGACCAGAATGCATTTCCTTCATACTGTTGGATCAGGAAAAAAAAAAAAGAAAAGAAAAAGAAATAAAACTGTCAGAAAATGCTGCTGGAGAAGCACTAAACTCAAAACAAAACTCTGGCTTCTGCAGCAGGAAAGTATTCCTCTCAGCTCCAATAATTGGCTGTGAAAAATGGATGGTTTACATCTAAACTTTGCCACAAGTTTTACTGGCTGAAAATAATCACCAGTTATGAAACTGCCAGAATGAGCATTAGTAAGAAGCTTGGCAAGCTGACATTAATTTACATAGTTTGCTAATTTCAGCTACTTGGGTGAGAATAAAAAATCATCATGTACAAAATAAAGAGTAGTAAATGCAATTTTGGCTAGACATTTGTTGTATGTATATGTTGTGCTTGATTAATTTTTGACTTCTCAGAGAAGCCCAGTGAGCCACTCAAGTTTGGGTAAAAAAGGTGAGTTGAATTTAAAATTTGATAATACCTGTTCAAAAGTTCTGCCAATAACAATTAAAATCTGGCATTACCATTCAGAACGTTGTATTCAATAAAATCTTGTTTTATTATGCTTAATATCTTTATGAATATACAACCCAACCAAAGCACAGATGGTAGCTACTTACTCAGCAATTGTATTGCTGCAGACGGGCTCACACTGATAGCAGCAGCAGCAGAGTTTTTTTTTAGAAAGAAATCATCCAAAACATGTCCATACTGCTTGCTGAGCATGTGTTACATTTCACAAGAGCTGTCCCCAATCAAGGATTGCAAGTCCAATCTGACTGGTCACATTTTACCTGTAGTAGATACATAATTGACAAATAATACACAAAACCTTGTTTTAAATTAATAATATAACTGCAGGGCCCTAGTGCTTTTAATCACTCTGGTTGATTAGACTTGATAGAGGCTGAAAAAAGGTGGGGCTGCGGTGAGAGATTTTTATTCCATAATTGGTAAGGACCAATTGAAATAAAAACAGGTCAACAAGTCCTTCTACAAATCAGGTTCTACAAATGTCACAAGTTTGGGGAGCTGTCAATCATACAAATTCAACCACACCCCATACTACCTTGAGAAGAAGTCCAGTTAAGGGTTTTATTCTTATAACCCCGTGTGAGTTACCAGGGCCCATAATGAGTTAAATAATTCAGTTTAAATACATGCTGCAAAGAAGACTGATTTAATTTTCAGAGTTGCATTGACTGGCATTGTAACCATGCGGTTGACTTTGATTCCAGCTGATATTTATTCTAGTTATGACCATGAAGCATGACTTGTTTGGATACCACAGTTTATTTTATGCTGTGCTAAATTAGGTCTTCAACACTTCCATGAGCTGAATGATCTGTCTTTCATGAACAGGTATTTGAATGTGAGACAGGCAGTCCAATGTGTCTCTGTAAGAATCATCAAATAGTTAACTACTAAGAGTCACTCTTTGTGTTTTCTGTAACTCTTTCCATCAGTTCAATTCAAATAGCTTTATTGGCATGGATGCAGGGCATTAATGCCAAAGCATTTTAAATTGATAACAATAATCTTTCCATCTCTGGCAGGCCGCAGGACAATAATTATGTGGACAAACTGTTTATTGTCGAGAGCCTGGAGAGAAACAGGAAGCAAAGCAAGCTTAAATAAGAGACTGCACTTTTGAATCTAATCCAAAAAATGCAACTTTATAGAAAAAAAGAGCCCAAAGTTGCTTTTAATAAGCATACTTGGCAACACTGTGCTTCAGTGGAATTCAGTGTTTTTGGGCTGTCCAAGGGCAGCGCTGATCAAATGGAGTTTGTGTTTCACATCTCGCTCCATGCCACAAGCTGACAGGCTGAACTTGTTCTTGTGGGTTCACAATCCTCTAGTGGATCATCAGATCCGTTTTAGTCTAATGACTTCAGGTTAGTGTTACACGTCTCCACACGCTTGGCCAACACGTACTTGGCCTCGTCTGTGACCTTTCAGTGTCTCTTGGGAAGTTTGACACTACATAAACAAGAAAATACGTTTTAAAACTTCACCTTTACCTGAAATATTCCAATGATAACATCACTCATCGGGTAAGCTGACTGCATTAGCATTCTTGTAATTGTATACCTCCTGTCCTTAAGTTGGAGATATGCTGAGGCTTTAAGGCTTATTTGCATTGGCACTGGATTGCAAAGTAAAGTTGTGAACAAGCAGAAATGGTGGCCAAATGTATGAAAACCCTGAATAATTCCTTTGAAAGAGCCAACTTCAAGCTGTGATGATAACAAAAATCTGCTCCTGCAGCTTTGTGAAAGCATGCAAAGATAAATGTTGTGCAGACAAATTCCATCCCCATCTGTATCCAAGTACAAAAAGCGTCCCCCACCGCCCTTCAAACATCAAAGAGAGCTAACCTATCATTTTTTATATATTTGTGTTTTCATAAATATTAGACACATACTGAGCAGGGGAGGGAGCTTGGACTGAAATTAAAGTGTACGTTTATTGTGCAAACCTCACTTTATGATGTTTGGAGTCCTAAATGAAAACATACTCCAGGAAACCCTTCACAAGGCTTCTTGCTGAGAGAGCAGGCAGCGCGGAGAGTCGTGCCTCGCCTCTTCTGCTGCCCTCTCGCCTGGGACGCCAGGGTAATTACATCATTTGGAGATGGAATGAAAGCACTTTACAAGCGAAAGTAAGTGAAATGCTTTATTGCTCACGGAATTGCCAATTAAAAAGCAACACCTGGAACACAGAGGCTCAGCTAAAACAGCCCGCTCCCCCCAAATCAGGCCTTTAACCAGCTCGTCCCCTGCTCCACAAAGGCCCCAGGAGACTTTTCCCCCTCCATCTTTTCCCCCCTTTTTTTCTTTATTTGTGAAAAGTTGCCGACAATGCACCTTCACATAAGCTCATGTAGCCCATAAGTCACCTAAGCCTGACGTGCTCTTGAGCGTATTAATAAAGCCTATTTCCTAGGGAGAGCATATGGCACGGCTACAATGTAAACCTGCACAGGGCACGCTTCTGCAAAAGAAAACAGTCATGATTCTCTCCAGCACCCAGCCAATGCTAAGACAGGTAACCCGCCGTCCAACACACACACAGACACACATTTAGCCAAGACCTGTCTGGTCCCAGATGTGTTCAATGCTCACTTCTGTTTCTCCCAGGAGAGAGGAACTGACCAAACTGAACAAACAGAGAGGTGGAGAAATGAAAAATGCCTTTCATTTTCTACCACTGCTTCTCCAGAACACCAACCAGCCACTGTGGTTGGTTTACAGCAGGGGCTTGTCTTATAGTACTGTGTTACCTCTCTGGATGAATAATGTTAGCTCAGGGCTCCTCCAGGAATAAGAATTTAGAGTCAAACCGGGGCCTTGATCTGTTGGTATGTGAGGTACTGAGCAAATGTTAAAGCTAACAAGGTTCCTCTGTTTTGCAGTGTTTAGCTATAATGAATTATAATAGCCTGTTTGATAGCTTAGTTTGGATCAGTAGCTAAATACTGTTACTAGCAGAAACTTAAACCCAGTGTTACTGATGCGTGAATTTACTACAGTAAAAGTAAAAAGAAGAAAAAAAGAAGAAAAAAAGTCTGAACTGATTAAAATGTCATGGTAGAACAATGGCAAAGGGATAATGTACAGTCAGCTGTTTTGATCGCAGAATTGAACTCGGTAGGTTCACAGTGGAAGCATATGGTTGATGCATGTGCCAGCTCTGTCTAATACTTTATACCAGGCCTACAGTATGTGTGTGAAACATTGTGGCTGCATCTCCCTGCTGTCACAGCTCTATTTCTCCATAAATGTCCCCCACAATAACAAGCTTGAAGCAAAGTTTAGAAAGAACCATAACAATTTTATCCACAAGAGAACTGATCATTCAATAATTGTCCTTGGAAACCTGCACTGAAAAAAAAAAAACTGATTGAACAAGAAAAGTTTCCCACGTAGGAGAAAAACTGACCTTCAACTTTGACAGCCATAATATAATTAAATGGTTTCTATCTTTTTAGATGATATATTCTACCACTGTGATCAAACATACCTGCTGAAATAAGCTATACGTACAGTATATGTCTGTCTTTTTTTAATTTTTCATTCTGTTTTGCCAAGATACACGCGCGGCTCGCAGAAAAAGAAAAAAAGCTGCCTATTCTTGAGATTTTCAGTTTGGGAGATTCGCGGAATTTATGCAGCTCCAGCTGGTCTGAAATCTCTGACTCGACAATGCTTGCCATAATTAAAACACGCACTCACTGCTGTGTGAAAGCTACAAAGTTAGCATGCACTTTGGACACATTCAGAGCACATGCTAACTTTCTAGCTTTTACAAAATGAGCTTTCCTGGCAATTATTATTTACACTATTACTTCGTAAGTGATTAGTTAGCTAAAATGTGCTTAGCTTGCTCCCTAACATTATAAGGAAAATTACATAATGTGAGCCAACTGTTTTTACTCATACTAAAAATAAACTGTAACTGTTCATAGCCTTTTTAAAAAAAATAGATAATGTTCAAAATATTTTAGCTTATTTTCACTCATTAGAAAAAGGTAAGATTTCAATTAAAATGGTTTGTTTGCTAAAATAAGCCTACTCACACTAACACAAATCTTTCTTAGAATGTGCTGAGGTGAGCTGTTATTACTCTTAAAAACTGATTATTCCCTAAAATTGACTTATTTGTTAGCCCTAACACAGTCTTGCTGAGATTGAGTTTAGCTAACTGTCATTGCTCACAATAAATTCATTAAAAAATGCTAATGGTATGTTATCCATTAAGACCAGGTCATAGCCACTTGATGTCAAGTCCATTCTGACCGTTTGTTTTTCAGAATTAATTTTTTCTATTGGAATGGGTTGCAACTGGTGTGAATAGAAAGTTGCACCACAACAACCTATAAAACATTACTAGTTTTGTGCCATTTCTTTGCCTAAAACATCAAATTAAGTATTTGGCCAGACCAATTAACATGGCAGTATATATTTTAGAAATTAAATATTGATACATGAGGTCAATGTGTCCACGACTGTACGGCACATGCAAGGCAACAATATTAAACCCCTCTCTTAGGGTTGATGAATACCATCCAAAAGCAGAAACCCACATTATAGACCTAAAGAACCTACAGAACAAAGTCAGGCTGGAAAACTCTACCAGTCTGAGGACGATATCACCACATGAAGCCAGAGGACAATCAGTGAAGTCATATGAACAATATGGAAATCTGGGCCAAACTAAGTAGTTATCACGAACATATGGTTGTGCTTTACCTGTTAATTAAAAACTTCAAGCATCAGTTGCATGAATGGAAAATCCAGAGGTCACAAAAGTCACTGGGATTATTCTCTTGGCAACATTAAGTCCACCATGAATAACCAAACCCTTTCAACTTTGGCCAAGAAGCCATGGTTGCTAACTCGTATTTAATTAAATGTACACATCAGTAGGTATACAATGAACCACAACTTTCTCTCAATCTAAGTTTATCTTTTTAATAAACTAACTCTCCGCCTACTGACTTTATCATAATCCTCTGCCTGCACAGTAGCACTCTGACACATTCACCACAGCCCTGCCTTTTAGGTTCCCACTCTGCACAACCACAAACTCCAACACCCGCAGAAGAGATCAACATCAGCCCACACTGGCATGACGACACCGGTGACAACGAGGTTGACGGGCGCTACCATGGGGACAGCAATCATTTGGGCACATTTGCGGTGTCAGAAAGGCGGCCTTATTTACTTTGCAAATGTCTTTACCAGGGGCTCCAGCTTATTACTTTGAGCCTGACTGACAGAAGCGTGTGGAAAATGAATGTGCCAAAACTACACTTGATTCACGGCATATTACTTCTGATACTGGTTCAGTCCCTGAGGAGAGACATGAAAAGAGATGGATCCTGGACAATAAGATGTATTGTCACCAATAAGAGAGACAGGGATGAGTAAAACCCTGAATAAGGCCCATATAGCCCTTTTGTAGCTGCAGCCAAAGTGCCTTTTTGTAAATTCAGAGCCAGCAGAGAGGAATAATGCACCTCTCATGTCCAAATAATGGCCGCTGTGATATCCACATCTTCATAAGATCCCAGGAACACAGTTTACCAAGCTCAATGTTATCACATGGTAAGCCTGGATTGATTTCAGAGGTTTATATAAAAAACACAGCTTCCCATTTCCATCCCGCATTCTCTTTCATTAAATACTGCTCGGGGTGGAAGGTCTTTCATGCATGGTTTACATCTAAGTGTTTGTACAGTCACTGGTTAAAGGCAATTCCTGTGCTCGGGTTTTATATTTGTGGGAAGGATGTCTCAGCTGAAATACAACATTTTTAAGAGGAGCTTATCTTTTGATGAGCCGTGTGAGGACTCAGTTGCCTCAAACCCTCTGGATGACATACAAGCAGCTGAGGCTAGAATCTGAAAAACCTGCAATTTATCTTTAAGGAAGCGTTATTTCATGCACTCTATGACTGATGTTAATCTGACATAAGGAGGTGGATGAATGGATATGCTTTTGAGTGTTTGGCGAAATGGCAAAGAAATCTATATAAATACAAGCAGCACTTAAGGTTGGTGGAATCCTTGGGGAGAAAACATACATGTTGCTCAATTTTAAGCAATTACACTAAGGTTAGCAGGGGGCAAACTCATTTCAAACTTTAACAAATGTCAAATCAAGAGAACTCTAACATCACAGCGCGCATCCATCTGTGAGAACTATGAATACATAGCTGAGCAAAGCAGTTGTGGTCTTTCCAAAGCCCACTTGGACCACAGCTTAACCAGCAGACGTGTTTTCTCAGGGAAGCCAACTTTTCAGAATTATTTTGTCTTTTTCATAAAACACAGGAAAATACTGTATCGCTATGCTGTTGATGCAACAGTATCTCTTTACTTTTAAATAATGGCACAAAATATCAGCATTTACGTTCAGCTGTCACATGCAGTCAAGTTCAAAGCCTTTATTACCTCCGCCAAGGAGGTTATGTTTTTGCCGGCATTTATCTGTCTGTCTGTTTGTCTGTTTGTTTGTTTGTGTTCAAAATTACTTGAAAAGTTCTGAACGGATTTGGATGAAATTTTCAGGAATTGTCGGAAATGGGATATGGAAGAACTGATTACATTTTGGGGGTGATCCAGATCATCGTCTGAATCCAGGAATTCTTTAAAGGATTCTTTAACATTGCCAAATAGGACCATTTTCGCCAAAGTGGACCCAAGCTGCTTGGCGGAGGTCTGCGCTCTCTGAGTGCTTTTCTAGTTGTCATTGTGACACAAGCAAACAAAAAATTGAGGAAGCAACTCGTTGGTGCTTACAAACAACATATATAAAAACACAAGAGTCCAGGCCTAAGGAGGAAGCATCTGGAGCTAACATAGATGAATGCAGTTGCAACTGAAGGTAGCGAAGGTAAAAGAAGATCAACTTTTGCTGGTGTTTACAAGTGTGTTGGATCAAATGTCCAAATTTTTTAGGCATACCATGCAAACATCAGTGTTGCTGACTGGCAAGGCCTGATGTTTACCTCTATGCTGGCAAAAATTGGCCAAAACGTCAGTGTGTGAATGCGGCTTTAAATAACTTTACAGCAGCAAATAAGTCTGGCGACAGGACCAAACCAACACTTCATACAGGGTGGAACAAAGGAGATAGCTGGACTTTAGATAATGGACATTTGGGGAATTTGGAGGTGTTAACTTGGTTTTATTTGTGTTACTAGTTAGATTTATCTGCTGTGATATGTTCACAAAATAACTTTATTGCATTTGTTTTAAATTATGGCCAGCACATTAAGTAAATGTGACTTTAGATGGATATGTGTTGTTGGAATTTAAATGCCATCTGTTGGTGTTGTTAAAGTTATACTTTGGATGTTCTGCCTAGTTTTAAGTTGGCCAACGGAAAATATGAGGACTTATTGAGCCGTTTACAACCAGGTTTGTGTATTTGATACATTATTTTACCTGCCGAGAAAGAGGGAAATATTTGTGTGTATCCAAAAACTACGTTAGCTCATCTTGTTACATTGCATTTCTTTCAAAAGTTGCAACATGTGACTTGATGTCGGTGTTTTTGAAAGATTTGTTTTCCTCAAAAATGTACCATCCATTCATTTGCAACCTCCTGTTGTTTTTATTCAGAAAAGAAAAACAACCTCGCTGACCCATACCAGCAATATCTCACCACACACCCCTCCCTCTGCTCAGAGCGTGCCTGTCTCTAATGCCCCACCTGTAGCTCTGCAGCCTGTTCCAGCCTCTCTGACTCAGGAGTAATATCCATTTTGACTCGCTGAAATATTCATTGGCACACCTTGGGTGCACCACAGGAGGTGCGGAGTGTGTCAAATGAGGATATGGCAGCGGTGTTCTCCTAACCTCGTGGAAATGCAGGTTAATCACTGTGAATCATCGTAACACTGAACTCCAACTGTGCTAGCAGGTCAAATGAAGAAAACAAAGAGGGATAAGTCTAAAAAATACCTTGTACTTCATATTAGTGGAAGTGATGGGAGTGACATGACAGTTTAAAAATACACAATATAAAGATGTAAAATATGTCCTGTTTTGGTGACTCATGTAGAAATGAACAGCTTGCTGCGTTACCTTCTCCCGCACTTATTTACGCACTCACAGCTATTCCCTCTTTTAACTTACAGAACGTCCAAAAAGACAGTAAGCCTAACACATTGTAATATTGAGTGTTGATATCAGTCACTGTTCAGTGAGTCCTCAGCTAGAACCTAAATACCCACAATGTGTAGATGAGGAGTTCAAATCCGTGTATGGTTCGTTCTTTCGTTATTCTGTTTCAAAACAAAATTAAAAAAACGAAAAAATTGTCTTGTTTTGTTGTTTCTCTGTTTTAAAACCAAAACAGAAAAACGGAATAACAGAAAAACAACGTTTTTCTGTTCTAGTTTTAAAAATGGAAGAACGAAAAATAAAAAATAAGATTTTGTTTAAATTGTTTGGGTGATATTTTGATATTAAACATGAACCAGAACCGGAAACGCCGAGGATTGTTTTGATTTCCACCCGCCAAGAATAATACGGATAAGCACTTCACAAGGATAATATGGCAGCACTTGAGCCCTACGTTGGCGTCATGACACAACTTTTTGAGAGCGGCAAGACACATGCAGAAATCAGCACTGCTTTGTGGCGTTTTGGTGCTCCACAGTGCTCCGTCATGACTGTTCGGAGGTTCTGCCAAGCACACAACCTCCGTCTCTGACACTTCGCTGGAAACAGCTGTGATTTCTTCAATCTACCGGGTATGTGATTAAGGTCTTGAAATGGACATGCCATCTTTATTTGTTGGAGAATATTATTTTATTTGATCTGTTGGAGAATTTTATTTTATTTTATCTATTTTAATAGACGAATCCTTCCTTTGGCCGTAAATTCATGACAGGATACCTGTCTTCAATTGGTGTGCATGCTGGGGAAAGCAGGGTTGGGAGAGTCTTAAGAGAAGTCCATCAGCCTTACCATGATTTGCGACAACATGTAAGTAACGTAGGCACTTATTGAAACACCTGACCTGTGGTAGGAAGTAGAGTGTTTGATTCTCCATAAAGTTATTGTGGTTACTACAAGGGGCTGTTAACAGCCCCTTAACAAAATCTGAATCCTTCTCAAATTATAAGTCCTCTACTTTTACTCATACTGTATACAAATAACACGCACAGTACACTGCATGAAATATGTGAATGCTGAGATCAAAATATGCTTGCTTTTTATGGAGGCATTTCAGAGCATCAG
The DNA here is from genome assembly GCA_037902135.1 of Cetoscarus ocellatus. Lineage (NCBI taxonomy): Eukaryota > Metazoa > Chordata > Actinopteri > Labriformes > Labridae > Cetoscarus > Cetoscarus ocellatus. The sequence continues at coordinate 666,198 of JBAMNC010000520.1, read as the reverse complement.
ATATGATCAAAAACATGAGTTAGATACTTCCTCATGAGCATAAAGAGAAGCCTCATAAATTGTTAAAACCGGCAGAATCAGACATGCATATTTTAATGATAGAGGTTTTTTTACCCTGAATCAGATAACTTTTGGCTATAAACATTTTCCTCATTCCCCGACTGCTTGGCTTGATTCTCAGTTGTGTGCTTAAAACACACTGGACAGCTTGTATTAATATCTGTGAGCACAACTACGGTGGCAAGCATAGGTAAGTGTGCACATAATACATAAATGCAGGTCTGTGTTGCGTGAGAATCTTTGTGTCTTTTTCTTGTTAGAATAGTAGATATTAGAATAAAATAGCCCTTGATGACACTGCATACAACATTTTGGGTACTCTGCTTACAAATAACAGTACATAGAAAACATAAAAAATAAAGACCTAAAATATATGCAGAGGGTTAAAACTATATAAAAAAAGAGATAGAGAGGAGTAGGAGTATTGACAAACTCCTTAACTACGGAATGGTCTGGCCTGAGCCAGTGATTTACAGTTTTGATTTGTTGTATCAATCTATCTAGCGAGGGATGTAGAATATTACCTTTGCTGTGCATTTTGACTGAAATGCGCATTCAAAAAGCAGAAACTCAAAACATGCTTTATGTGTATTTCTCTTTTTTTTTTCAAAAAAAGAAAAAAAAAGGTAATATGGGGCATTAGGAAAAAAAAAACTGGAGGTTGCTTGTTTTGGGCTTAATTTTATCAACCTAGAATAGAATAGAGTAGAATAGCCTTTATTGTCATTGCATGCTATACATACAACAAAATTTGTCTGAGCAGTCTACGATGAGTGCAGAGTAAATAAAAGAGACATTAGAAATGCACACAGTCAACCAACTATTAAAAAAAATTATAAATATCTGCTAAAAATTTAATAAAAAGCGTATTGCACTATTGCTCACAGCGCTGATTGCGCATTTTTTGGCCTCTCTCAGGAATTTAAAAGTCTTATCCCATGGATAAAACTGTTTTTTTTTTTTTTTAAGTCTGTTAGTCCTGTTTTTAATGCTTCTGTATCTACCGCCAGAGGGCAGGAGGTTGAAAAGACATTGTCCGGGGTGAGAGATGTCAGACTAGATCTTTTTTTTAAACCTGGTTGCTTATTTCAGTACTAAAATCTGGCAACACTGGATAGGAGTTCTTGTCTCTGACATCAGGTGTGTGGACTTATGGTCTGACTGAATCTTCTATTGTGGGTAAAAAAAAAAAAAAAAAAAAATCTATTAAAATCTTTATGTCTGAGATATCCTACAAAATCTTCTATTGTGTAGCCAGCTTCAGTATGCTTGTTTATATTTGTCAGTGAGCCTCGCAGAGAAATAAATGATGTGCTCGTATCCTCCTGCTTATTCAGTCCCACTTCTTCACTCTGCAGACTTTATTCAAGAAACAATCTCTGAGAAGGATCAAACAGTATCAATCCCTCACGGTCTGATTTGTCTCGCTGCTGTCTGGATTCTCCTCACCATCCACCTGGTGTGTCCTGTCCAAATGTTTGTCCCTTTCTTCAATGTTCAGCTGTCTTGCCAACTCTGCAGACACACTCCTGCACAGACAGCACAGAGGGAACACAGAGCGCATAATTTACAAGAAGCCTCTGAATGTCTCGGCACAAATTCTTCCCTGAGTGTCAGTTATAAGATGCCGAATGATTTACATGTGAGGAAAACAAGTTTACAGGAAACTCCACCTTTATGTGGCCGACTCTCAAATCGAGTTTTAGCCAAACCGAAGCTCTGTGCGTGCCATAGCACTCCAAACAGCACCAGAAACAGAAAGGGGAGACTCACTTTCAACATCTGGCTGCGGAGGAGAATTGTCATTACAGAGTGAGGGAGTTTCAGTGAAGTGCAGCGAGAGGTCGAAGATATTTCAAGACAAAGGTCGTCCACTAAACGGTTCCCTCTCTCCTGTCCTCCGGTGTCTGTAAACACTGGAGCCAGCAGAGGGTTTTCCATTACCTGACACTGCTGAGGTTGATTTTATGTAAACACTTCCTGAGGTTGTAAGAAAAATGGGAGACCATCAATGTTTTTTTTTTTTTTATTACTTTGTTACAGTGTTATAAAGTGAAGCTTACGTCTTAAAAATTCACAAGAGCTGCATTGTTTCTCCATGTCTGCACGCAAGCATACCTGGAGCTGAGAGAGAGGGGCTGTGAAACCAGTGCTGGAGTTTAGTTTTTGAAACAAGCAGCACAAGCGTGTCTTAAATGTACTGTTGTATGGTGGCCCTGAAGAGAAGAAACAACGACAGATGTCAAAACACAACAATTTAAAACTACAAACAACAAAAATATAACAAAATATAATGACAAACTAATAAAAAAAAGCAAAACAGACACGATTACAAATTAAAAAAAGGCAACAAATAGTAAAGAAACAACCACAAATTATAAATTTCTGAGAATTTTTTATTTTTTTTTATAGAGGGAAAGAGAAAGACAAAAACGAACAATAATCAGAAGTAAAGTAAGTGCTCTGTGAGCACAAACCTCTGCCAATGCATTTCCAACATTGTTGGGTGAGTTATTGTCAAAAATGTGGAAAACTGCCCTACCTCCCACTGAATAAAACCCTAGAAAGAACTAACATTCCCTGAAAATGTCTTAAAAATCAGTGAAGAATTAACTGACTTATCCAAGAAAATGTGGAAAGCTGCCCTACCTCACAAAGTGAACAAATCTGTTAAAAAAAAAAATCTGGATCCAAATCCAGAATCAGATCACCACCAAAATCTCAATGATTGCTCACTGGCCCAATTCTGTCCTGACGACTTCAACAAAGAAACGAAATCATAAAAACCAACAGAAACACAACCTCCTAAGCTGAGGTGATAGAATAGTTCTGAAAAGACAATGACAGAGGATACAGTCTAACATGTAACATAAAGCAAAAATGCAAATGAACAAATAAATAATTGAAAAAACAGAACAAATCACAAAAAAATTAATTAAAAATATAACTGGATATTAAGATCAATTAGTTTCAGTAATTCTTTTATTACTATTTTTTTCTTATGATTGAATGTTGTATTGTATTATTTGATATTTATTTTTACTTGTGTTTCTTTTAGATTTTTTTTTTTTTGTCCTAACACTTTTTTTAAGTCCTGTATAATATAAATAGCTTTTTTTGTTATTTGTGTTTGCTTTTTTTTTTTTTTTTTTTTTTTTTAAACATGTAGTAATTATTTTACTGTTTTGTTGCTATTTTTATTAGGCCTTTTGATTTTATTTATTTATTTATTTATTTATTTATTTGTCTTTGTCATTGTTACCTTATCACATCTTTGTGTTTATTTCTAGTTGACTTTTTATATGGGCTGTTCTTTTGTTTGTTGTTCTTTTTAATTGGTTGTCTTTAATTTGTTGTTGATTTTTCTTTTACTTATTTTACTGAATATTTTTACTTAGTTTTTGTCATGGCTTCATATTTGACATTTATTTTTGTTTTTATTGTGTGGTTTTTGTTGTTTCAATTTTGACTCTGCATGATTTTCTATGTTGTTTGTAGAATCATTTCTGTGTTCTGTGTTGTGTTTCTTGATTTTTTTGTAGTCCTCAATTGAAAGTGTCTTCTCTTATTTGTCATTGTGTTGTTGTAATTTGCTGTTGTGTTTTCTTTCTATGGTAGTGTTGTAATTTGTTGATGCATTTTCTTATTTTACATAATGTTTTCCTTTTGCATTTTCTTGTACTTGTCGTTGTGTTTTGTACTTCATGGCTTCCATACCGTCTTCCTGGCATGCCTCACACAGGACTTTGACTGACAGGATGCTTATAGCCACAGTTTAAATGTGATTTTAGGTCAGCCCTGAGAGGAGAAGTTTCTGTTTTGCTGTTTGGCCGTGTGCCTGTCGTCCGATATGCTCCGCGTCCCATGTTTCCACGGCTTGCTAGACAGACGACCTCACGCTTCCCCCCTCCTCCTTCTTCTTCACCACTCCTCCTACGCCCAACCTGGGCTTGGCACCACCAGCTGTTGAATGCATCAGGCCCCAAAATGGCTCCTCAGCTGCTCCGGTGGCACACGGAGAAAAGCTCTGACGGACCGAGCAGCTGCCGGGCTGAAACGGGGCAAGGTCACTCCAAATGAAATTTATCGCTCCTACCTGCTAAAACATTACTTGGGGACAGGATTATTGGATCAGGCCAGCTTAGGAGTGTAATATTAGCTGTGTTTTGGAGGGTCTCTTGGATAGAAAAGTATCCCTAAAGAGCATTACCGTTTACCATCAAATTTCTAACATTTAACCCTGAAAAGAGGAGACATGTATCAAAACTTTATGACCGTATTTTACCGTTACTTTCTAATTTATGTGGACTTGGAAAAATTCTATTCAATGATTTCGTAAAATATTGATTTCACACTCTATACTCTGTCGCTTGGTATATATTACTCATGTAGGGCAATTTATGCATATAAAAAAATAATGACAGTTGTTTTTGTTTATTTTTCATGAAAAGATGGAGTGGGGTTTGCAGGGTAATGTTCTGAAAACATTTTTCTTTTTTCAAATTTACAAACCATGTTCCGATGAAGTTGTGACATTGTAAAAAAAAAAAACAAGGCAATGATTTGTAAATCCATTTCAACCTATATTCAAATTAATACACTATAAATACAAGATATTTAATGTTCAAACTGTCAAAATTTGCAAATTCTCACTGATTTTGAATTTGATGCTTGTAACACGTTCCAAAAAAGCCGGGACAGGGGCATGTTTACCACTGTGTTACACCACCTCTCCTTTTAACAACACTGAATAAGGAGTAGTTGTTCTTGCTTGATGTACAAGTTCTGTAGCTCAATGTCCAGGTTCTCAGATGTACTTCATAATGCAACACACACTTTCAATGGGAGACAAGTGTAGACTGCAGGTAGGCCAGTCTACTATTGACACACTGTTTTAACACATGCAGACACCTTGGAGGTCCCTGAAAAAGACATTGCTTGGATGGGAGCATACGTTGCTCCAAAACCTGTATTTACCTTTCAGCATTAATGGTCATTTCCTGTGAACTGAAAGTTCAGAAAAAGGTGTCCTGTTCCTCTGCTCCTCAAGCCCTTTCTAACAACATTAAAAGCAGAGAAAATGGATTTTGCAGGACAGGAGACCTTGAAGGAAATGGTAGTTAAACAAATGTGCCTCAAACACAAGGAATAAATTAGTTTAAAAAAAGCTAATTTACAATTATAGATCAAATATTTTCATTATTTATGCTATCTTCTCTGATGAGCCTGTACGAACATTCTACACATATCATAAAATTGTGACTATACAATATGTGTACATTTTTACATTAAAAAAATATATAATTACCTCCGCCAAGGAGGTTATGTTTTTGCTGGTGTTGGTTAGTTTGTTTGTTTGTTTGTTTGTTTGTGTTCAAAATAACTTGAAAAGTTCTGAACGGATTTGGATGAAATTTTCAGGAATTGTCGGAAATGGGATATGGAAGAACTGATTAAATTTTGGGGGTGATCCGGATCACCGTCTGGATCCAGGAGTTTTTTAAAGGATTCTTTAACATTGCCAGATAGGACCATTTTCGCCAAAGTGGACCCAAGCTGTTTGGCGGAGGTCTGCGCTCTCTGAGTGCTTTACTAGTTTAGAGGTGAAATACTGTATAATTAATACCTGAAGAATAAATCCATCAAACACAAGTCTCTTTTTCTGTGATTATTCCTTTTTTGATTCCCTATCATGGAAATCTGGAGACTCACCAGCCTAAGCCAATGGGCTTCACCTGGGAGCGATACAAAGGTAGGACGTCACACTGGTAGGTCTACGCAAGTGGGCTTGGGGAATTTGCCCTTTTAGGAAGCTGCTGGCACTGTAAAGAAGAGGAGGGGGAAAAGTCCGGATGCTGTGGACTTTTTGTATTGTGTATCAAATTACCAGGAGGAGATGTGTTAAACAAGGGCAAATAACACTAAAAAAAAAGCATTAATTGATCTATTTAAATTAATTGTCACTGTTTGTGTTGCAACATTCTGCTTTTTTGAATTTTGATGAAGCTGATGTGCATCTGTTTACATGTTTGCATGAAGTCACATGACAAGAAAACTTGACCTTTAACCTTGTATTCAGTGCACTTATTTGATGCTACCTACCTACCCTCACAGCCTGGGAATTGCATATCTCACAGGATATCAAACCCATTCCAATGTTGAAACCTTCAGTTGTATGTGTTTTTTCATTTTTTTGTGACCATAACTCAAACTCATCACCTCTCCAGCACTTCAGCTGTGTCAAACGACTGTCTCAAAGTATCTCCATTTTACTCAATTACCACTCTTTTGTGAAGGGATTAGCATAATTTATAATCAGACTGATGTAATTATGCTACATGGAATCATGTCACTCTCCAATCCTGTTAGCTGCTGTGGCGGCACAGAGATAAAGAGCGGGCAGCTGATTTATTATAGCAGTTCACACAGTGAACGCTGCCCTGCGGCGCAGCACCACAGCACCACTCCCATATTAAAGTCTCAAGAAACGTCTGTGTCTAATAAACCAATCAATGGTGTGTAGTTTATGTGGCATCAAGTGGTTCAGTGTCTTTTGCTTTTGGCTGATCTGCCCAGAGGGTGAAGCTGCAAGTTGAGCAGTTTACTCAGTTGGTGAATGGATTTGTGAGTAGGAACCAAAACCAGAACCCTGACCGGGAATACTTTTGCAGCTGCCAGGGGGCAAATGGAATGACTGAGAAGTCCAGAGCTAATGTGCAATAATTGAAGTTATAATTTGATTTAGATTATTCCCTTTGTGGATTAAGAGGGGATGTAAACATCCAATAAGTTTAGGATTGCCAGATGGTGAGCTTTTGAGAAAATGGATACAAGACTTGGACACTTCAAATGATAAATAAAGTAGGGCTATTTCAGTGAAGGTACAAAACTGATGCTTCAGTTATATTAATTCCATTATATTTTTTGGAGCTCTGCTTTCAAGATACCAGCAGGCTGACTCTACAACCATAGTACCTTATTGTGATAGAAACAAGGACACATCTTGCCTCTGAAGGTCAAAGATCACATACAGATTATGTCTATTAAATAATAAGATGCGCCTATGATGATAAAACAACGTGGTACACAGTCACACCCAGTTTTATATATTGTGGATTGGGTATTCACACACAACTGCTGCAAGTTTCCCATATATGATAATAATAAGGATAATAATGCTAGCGACAAATTGAAGTACACGAGTTGTTGCTAAAGCGTCATAAAAGGATTTGCTTGAATGTTATTTATTGTTAATTTATTTGAAATTTTAGGAGAAACTGAATAAAATAGCAGTCAAATCTTTGTGTGTGTGTTAACTGAGACTTATGGGTAGCACTGCATGTCAATTGACAAAAATTCTGGATCTACACCCAAATTCATATCACTTCTCTCTTGTGCCATGACCAACACTCCCTGAAAATGTCATCCAAATCAGTTGAGAACTCGTTGAGTTATAGTGAAAATATGGAAAACTGCTCTGTCTCGCAATGTTAACAAATCCTTGAAAAAATAATCCTGGATTTCCATCCAGATCACCAACAAAAATCTAATCAACTCTTCCTTGTGCCATGACCAACAGTCTCTGAAAATGTCATCAAAATCCATTCATGACTTTTCAAGTTATCGTGCTAACAGACAAACAGGCAAAAAAAAAAAAAAATAACCTCCTTGCTGGAGGTAATTAGAAACAGCTGACACAATATTGTTGATGTAAAGAATATGAACATGTCCTGATTGAGACCCTTATGGAACACTGATGCAGACCCATCATGATAAAAATGTATGACAACCCCCATAAAATAAATACCTGAATCATGCAAATGTAGCTTCAGGTCTTAAAAGGATTCAAGTAGACTTAAGATTATAAGCAGAGTGGTAAATAACTGTGTCATCAGCATAAAACAAAATGTTTTACAATGACATATTATATAAAGAGTAAAGAAGACAGGCCCTAGAACAGAACCTTGTGGAACACCACTTGCAGGAAACACATCATGATCTAAATGTTTGACAGCACTGATAGAGAAGAATGTACAGTCATGCCCATTTTGTGTCATTACTATTAGATGAGTTGAAACATTTTTATCTTCAATATAATTGGTTTAAAGATTGAAGGAGAATTGTGCACTTTTAATTTAGGGTCAGTGTGTCAGATGTAAGTACAGGAACCATCAAACAAGCCTTACTGGACCTTAAAACAGCTCATATAACTGTAGACTGACTTCCCCACTTATTAATGAATGCTAAGTACAACTGTTTCCCTGCTTGGAAAGAACTAATCCTTGGCAAGTCTGTTTGATTGACTTGAACCACCCATCCCAACCCACCCACTCTATTGCTCTGGCGCTAAAAGGATGTTTCCTGACAAGCAAGGTCGTCTTACATCCATGCGATAAGGTTTTTAAGGCCAGCCCTTTGGGTCAAGAATTTATTGGCTATTGTATAATGTTTCATGCGGGCGTCTGGGTGACTTTGCCTTGTGTTTAGCCGACGGGCCTGCACTCAGGAACAAGCCGATGTATTCTGATAGCAGTGAGAGTTGAAGCTGTCAGAGGCTTTACCCGAGGGAAGCTCACCTTTTGCATTTCTGACTGATTGCGTAAACCGCCGTCACACACAACAAAAGCAGCTCTGTGAGGTCCTCTGCACTGTAATTAACTCTGACTTTGCCAAGGCTGATTATTTTTACATGAACCCCAAGGTTGCAGTTTATGGAATATTAACATCCTCCATGGTGCAGGGTGCTAATTAATGAGATTCATGTGTTGGATTTTTTCCTTTTGGAACATGTGTTTACACAACAAAGCATGCTGGGAGGTTGGAGAGTGTCCAAGTAGGAAATGGGTGAAAGTTCTTGAGATAATTTCAGTGGCTTCAAGGCAGAAACATCCAGGTGCTCTGCATAATTTAAAAAGACAACTGTAACAAAATGAAGGCAGCAGTTTTCAGGATTTATCTCTCAGGAACAGCACACTTTTGATTCTGAGGTTCTGAGAGCACAGACCTCCACCAAGGTATTTCCAACATTGCCGAGCGAGGGATAATCAAAAAAGCAGGAAAACTCCTCCTTGCACTGTTGACAAATACTTGAAAAAAATTCCTGGATCCACATTCAGATGTGGATCATCAAGCCATGACCAACATTCCCTGAAAATTTCATGAAACTCAGCTGATAACATCGTTGAGTGGTAGTGAAAATATGGAAAAACAATCCGTATTGCAATGTTATAAAATCCTTAAAAAAAATTCCTGGATTTGCCCCAGATCACCACCAAAAATCTGTCAATTCTCACATGTGCAATGACCAAAGTTCCCTGAAAATATCACCAAAATCTGCTGAGAACTTGATGAATCATAAGCAAAAAACATGGAAAACTGCACGATGTGTCAATGTTAACAAATCCTTGAAAAAAAATCAAGGATCCTGATTTGGATCGATGCCAAAGTGTTATCACTTCCTCCTTGTGCCATGACAAATGTGCCTTGAAAATTTCATCCAAATGCTTCCATCAGATTCCTAGTTATCCTGTTCACAAACAAACAAACAAACTAACAAGGGCCGGCAAAAATGGAGCCTCCTCTGTTACTTAGTCCTTTCAGGATTTCACCGGAATATGTGTGATCAATACCTGATTTTACAACAGCGTCACTTAGAAGTTGCTATAATTTGATTCTTTCCATTTCAATGAGACAACAGGAGATACTGAATTCAACTGTTAAAAGTGATGAAAAATAAAAGACTTCCAATTTTTAAAATGATTCACATAAGATTAGAAAGTATACCAACACATTCAAGATTTTTGGTACTGCTGAATAATGGGGCTTTGGCTGAGTTGCATCTCCCATAAATAATGTCTTGAGAAAGGACTCAAGCTATTCAAGTGTAAAACAATGGTGTATGTACGCTCCTATTAAAGACACAACTCATTTTAAGAGATACAATATTTATCGGGATCTTAAGCAGGCAAATTATTACACCCAAAATTTCAGAATGCCACAGCGACTGGTGCCTAACACCATGCTCACGCTCTTCAACTGTGGGCTGCTTCTACTACAATTATAGGTCTTTTATTAACTTTAGGAGAAATCAACGAATGAAATGAAAAATGATCACCTGAGGAAGGCATACTTGTTTGAGGAAAATCATGGTTTATTTGCTATTTTAGGTGGATAAATGATACCATCCAAAGTTCTGGTGTCACATTGATTTATCTGATCGGTAAAATGCCTCTGCAGAATGCGATGGCTGTTCATTTACAATATAAGATTTACATGGGGAAATAATGGTATACAGACCTTGAGAAGACAAAATAATTATGATATCATTGTTTTGATTAAAAACATGGTTCATTCACAATTTCAGGAAAACATGGACTACACCCACAATCCTATGGGGTCACATCGACGTCTCTGATGGTCAAGTCTTTGGCAACTCTTGATCACTGTAATTTGTCAATGAAGACTTGGACTTCAACGCATACAATCTTGTTGTAGTCTTGCAGTAAAAGGACCCTTTAAGATTTCAAGTCTTTTAAATGTGTAGAAGGTATAAATCAGCAACATACTAAAAGATATTTTCCCCCTGTATAATCCTTTAAATACACACTCTAAATCATTTAGCTAGACCACAAGACAACACACCCACTGATGGTGGTAATATTTTCACTGTGGAAACAGTTTTCAAATCAGTAGAAACATTGTTATTGATATTGATAGTTCCCAAACAAATATCAATACCAGCCTAGTCTGAGCTTGCCCACCTTGTCAGGAGGTGTTTCCTAAGCTGTGAGATGATAGGAGCAGATAGAGTTTCTCTGAAATGTAGTGGAACAGAAGATTTGCATCAGTGATCAAATCTGCAGCCACATTTTACTATCATGTCAATGTCTACCAAAACATCTCAGAAATGTTCCAGCACCTTCTTGTTGTGTCTGGTTATGCCCCTGTCAGAGAGTGAATGCGGTTTTCTCTTTCAAGGACTGTGCTCTAGTGTATACTGTGGCTGCACAGTCACACTGAGACATGTCCCTTCCATTATAGTCATCTATGGACTGAAGGCACAAGTGGTTCAACTCAGTCACACATTAATGTATGGCTGCTGTTCTTTACTTAAGTTGAGCAATCAAACTTCAGTGGAAGTAGATTCCAGGGTCAATTTTGCTGTCCAACACAAGTTGATGCATCTAAAGCAGAGAGAAATAATTTGCTGGTCAAGTATGATGTTTCCTAATGATTCCTTGATTAATTGTGGACGGATTTTATATGTCCGCCATTGGACCTTGGCACTGCTGAATGTTGAACAAGCCTACAAGCACCACAAATAGACGATATACACCATTTCACCACGTACATCTTGGTGCTTTCCAACACCATGATGAAAGACATTTGTCCTCAAATGGGAACCTCAAGTTGTACAAGAGTCCAGACTCGAGGAGGAAGCAGCTAGAGCCAACAGAGATGAGCAACGCTGTAACTGAGTCTAGCGAAGGTAAGAGTTCAGCTCTTGCTGGTGTTTACAAGTGTATTGGATTAAACATCAGAATTTTTTAAGTATGTGTATAAAAATTTCAATGTGCTCATCGAATATCAGCATCGCCCAACTGACATTAACATAGTTGTGCATGGGATTACTTAGCTTGATGTGCCAATACATCAGCAAAAGCTGGCTAGAAGGTCAGTGTATAAATGCTGCTTAAGGGAGCACCTCTGATCTTTGATAGACAGCATATTTGCTGATAACCACTATAGAGGAATATATTCACAGTTTGAGGACACATTTTCTAACGGTTGGAGCAAGCAACAGAGGAATAAGGTGGCTTTATCTCATGTTGGAGGGTATTGTGGGTTTTTGTGTAGAAAGGCCGTGGGCACATCATTGTATAATATCATTAAAAAGTGTATTTTACATAATATGGGAGCTTCGAGGAGGTGGTGGTAGGTCTAAATAATCATTCAACCCTTGCAGGTTGTCTGCTGCTTCTCAAGGTTTTTACACTTTTTATGACTTGAACATTATCTAACATGCTCCCAGCTTTAGCAATGAAGAAATGAGAATTAAGAAAACTTTGGAGAATGTCACAATCTTCTTAAGAAAATTTTCAAGTGGGTTTAAGCACACACTCCTTAGAAGCGTCTGGTCAATAAATCTCAATACTGTTACGAACTGCTGTATCCTATGTGAGTTTTGACGATAGACAATAGACTTCTTCTGGATGTTCTTGAATACAGTCTCCATTTATCCATCTCCTCTCTATAATATACTTCCTTTAACCTTCAGCTCCTGACAACTACACCTCCTTTTATTCCATATCTAACTCTCACCAAAGCTCACTGAGGGAACTATGAGAGAGAGCCCTGCAGGTTTTCCTGTCTGCACATACTTGCAATAAAATTTTGAATGTCAGCGTCAGGAAATGTAGACACACAACCTCCCATATATCACACTAAAGCTGACGGGGATATTATTCCTGTAGAAACCAAACCATATTGAACTCTGCTTCATACCACAGCAACTGAGCAGAGGAGCAAAACACCCAGCATGCTGACAATCACTTCTCTGAATTGTCAAATAACGCCTATTTTTGTATGTGAGGTCTTCACAGCATGTGTTTCACACCATTAAAACTTATCATTTTCGATGGTCAGAGGCAAAGAACACAAATCTAAATAGTCTTCAGTCTTGTTTTAAATGTATAGCATTAGTTGTGTGTCAAAAACCTAAGCGCACTGAGGACAACATGTTAACTTGACATCACTTACTCATGTATATATATATATATATATATATATATATATATATATATATATATATATATATGTAATGGAGCTGTGCTAATGTGGATTAAAGTTAAATATATCAAAAGTTGGGAAGTTGGGTATACATGCACGACTGCTGCAAGTTTCCAATAAGTGACATATTTAGTTCACTGCTATGAACTGATTGAAGTGCACATGTTTTTGCTAAGGAATCCAAAACTGATTTCCTTCAATGTTAAGCAATGTATCAACTTGAAATTTTTGGTAATCTATTGAACAGTAACTGAGGCGTATGGCGAACACTGCATGTCACGTGCACAGGTGTTTGAATAACACAAAAGACTTGGTGAGGACAGAGAATGTCCTGGACACCCATGCACTTTAAATACTTCTTAAATTGTTTCATGTGTTGACTGGTGACCCATGGCCGCTTGCTCTGTGGTTGCCATGGTTTATACAGTTGTCGAAACCAACAAGAGTACCCATGAGTGTTACATAACAGGATTTGGTCAAGATTATCAGGTAAGTCTTGAATTGAAATCTAAACAAAGAGATATTTACACAAAACATCCACAATCACCAGTTAACATAGCAACAAGTGAAACTGTAACATCAGTTGGACCTGTTGGTAGAAACAGATATATGAAAATCAAACAGCTTTTGCATGGAAATTGGAAAAAAGGTGCACATCATGGACATAGTTAAAGGTAATAAACAGCATTTTATCATGTCTGCCCGTTTTATTTTTTCCTCATGTTTAATGGCTCATGTTTCCTGTTTTATTTTGAAGGTCACTTACTGTTTCAGGTTTGTTTCCTGTCCCTTCCCCCCCCCCCATGTACGTACCTGCCCCTGATTGTGCCTTCCCACACCTGAGTCTCATCCCTCCCAGTTACCTTGTGTATTTTACCTCTTGTCCCTCCTTGTCTTGTCAACAGTTCATTGATCTTCCCAGTTATGTTCCAGGACTCTTCTTGTCTTGATCCCTCATTAACTCTAATCCTGTTTGTTTTTGGACCTTGCCTGTTTGTGCTTCATGTTTTGGATACCTCTGCCTTGTCTGACTGCTTTTCTGTGTACCAAACCTGGCTTGTATTAAACTGCGTTTTTGGAAACTGACAATTGTCTGAAGTTTAGCTTTTGGTTTCTCTCTGGTTGTGTTCATGACACATTTAACAGTGCATCTATGTGTGTTTTTTTTGGAGGGGCATTTTTTTTTGGACGGGAGGTAAAGCTCCATTTTTAAAAATACCCTACTGCTTGTGCACATAGCCTTAAAGGAGCACTCCAACATTTTTGTTGTTTTCGTGTCTTGCCTCACTCATGAGTCCATGACAAGCAGGTAGACACCATTCTTTTGACTGTGAGACGGACAAAGATCACCAACTGCTAGTTAGTGCTGGGAGTCAACCGGTAGTGCTAGCCTGCCTCTGCCTACAGTCATCAAATAACCTCTGAAGTAATTCTAAACGGTCCTGTGTGTTTGTTGTGACCCCTTTATGCTACATTATCTTTTCTTATCTTCTTATTATTTTCTTCTACTCCTAAACAGAAGCAGTTTTCTTGACCTACTTTGAGAGAAATGTGACGTTCTCGAACAAGTGGAGTCTTTTGAACAGCTCTTTTGAGTGAGCGATGAGAACTGATTTGCAGTTCTGAGTGAGCCATTTGTTTGCAAGCCATTATTAAATGCCAATTGACTGCAAATTTAACGAACGTCTCACTCCTAACTGCGAAACGGTTCTCACTGTTCATTCAAAGAACTGTAACTGACATGCTAAAACCACAGCAGAAGTAGGTCAACAAAACAAAGCTTCTATTAAGGAGTAGAAGAAGATACTAAAAGATGACGTAACATGAAGGGGCAAAAAACGAGTCACAACAAGCACACAGGACCGTTTGGAGTTGCTGAAGAGTTTATCTGATGACTGTAGGCAGAGGCAGGCTAGCACTACCAGTTGACTCCCAGCATTTGAGCAGAGCCAACTAGCAGGTGGCGATCTTTGTCCATCTCTTTCTTGTTACTGGACGCACAGTCAAAAGAATGGTGTCTACCTGCTTGTCATGGACTCAGGAGTTAGACACGAAAACAACAAAGATGTTGGAGTGCTCCTTTAAATAACATGTTTAAAAAAAATAAAATTAAAAAAATCTCAATTATTTAAGTGATTGCATGACTTAAGAAGTACAGAAAAGTTTGACTATCAAAAGAGATGGAAGTTTGAGCTTATTAGCAAAGAATGATGAGGCTGGTGACCTTAACATTTGACATATGACCTTCAAAATTCAATCAGTTGTTCAATGAGACACAGTGGACATTTGTGCAAAGTTTGATGGAAGGTCTTTCAAGTATCCTTGAGATATCAGACTTTAAAAGATGACCACAAGACTCCATGGCCTTAACCTGTGCACTATGATCTCTATGACAGCCCTGAGTGGCCCCTTGTGGTTTGTCATCTTTGCTTTTGTGTTGCAGGTACATGTAATCGGTTGGTGTGGAGGTTCAGTCAGCCTGACTGAGAGCACTAAGGCCCAAATCTCCTAGTCTCCACAAAAGCCGCTGCCTCAGTCTGCTCCAGAAGCTCTCTGTTTGATTTCTTAAGCGACTATCATCATCATCATATTATTATTTATTTATTTTGCAATTTAATTATTTTTATAAATAAATTAGTTTTCATTTAGGTTAAATTAAATTGACTTAATCATGGTCATTACTGGTATCTCTTTCCTTATCCCCCATGTCCTCTGAGTCTGTCATGACACCTTCAACATCCAACAATTTACCCTCTCACCTTCATGTGATCAAAGTTTAGAGAAAATCCCCCAAAGATGTTTCATTCACATGATTAGACAAATGGGCGGAGACATTCATACAGACAGACGAAAACATAATGCCATTGGCCTTGAGTCCATTCGTGACGCACTGAAAAATTCATACTCACACTCTCAAGACCCTCACAGCATAACCTTCAACCAGGGACACATACACACACACACTAATGAGTCATATGATCGGCCATGTGCGTGTCACCACACAGATGTCAAGTCAGGGAAATGGCACTCGTAAAAGTCGGATGAAATATGGAGTCAAATTATGCCTTAACTCTTTGCTATCAAACCATCAAGATAAACAGGAAATCAGCTTTTGCGGTTCGCAGCGACGTGAAACGAAACCCAGCTGATCTGTAATTTGGTTTATAGCAGGGCTGGCTCTCCACAAGCGGCCTATTTTGGTTCCTTAAGGCTCTTTTTTTTCTCTGCTTTTTGAACCTCCTCTTTATCTCCCTCTCACTTTTTTCTGGCTGACTTTCCTTCATTATCATCACGCTTCATTGACTCACTTTGTCCTCCCAAGTCGTGTCGAGCATTTTGCACTTTTGTACTTGGATAAACATTCTGCAAACCCCTTCCCCACTCTACCACACACAAACATAAACCCGAGCACACAGAAAGACAAATTACATGTTTCTGCTGTGCATGTGCCTGTGAAAACAGCTATAATTGTACAGTTTTTCCACTATAAACACAATTATGCAAATGTTTCCAGTTGGATTGTATCCTTTACAGTACTCTGAAATTACTGCTGTGATTTCTCTTTTTTTTAATTCTACAATTTTCCAGAAATGTTAACCTTGCATTTGTTTTTTTTAATCATTTCCTTCATAATTTGGAGCCACATTGAAATGTTTGTTTAGTCTGCAAATGTGAAAATAGCTCATTTTAAAATAAGTGTCCCTGAATGATAAAAACAGTCAGCTGGATGCTTTCACTTTGAACAGAACAAAGAGAGCTCACTCAGTTATCATGGTGTGCTCAATATTCTATCACTGTTTATTTTTCTTGGTACTTTTATAACCATGAATGGTCTTTTGAAATGTATCAATTCTAAATTCAAGTAAGCTCATGAGGAAATGAAACTGGACAGATGACAATCAGATGAAAGTGACTCAATGCATTTTGGAAGTTACACAAGGTAAAGAGAACCTGCCAAAGTTCAAACAAAGCATAAGATTTGTGGAGACAAAGGCGATTTAAGGGCGATTTCACACCTAGCATGGTTCGTCTGCATCAAACAAACTCATCTTTGCTCTTTTGGAAAGGTGTGACAGCTTGCTTGGACATAAGATCTGAACTTGGATCCATCAAAATACAGGGTCTCTGCTTCCAGGAGGACCAGTGTTCGGTTTACTTTAGGTGTGAAAGCAATCCCCACCAAAGAAGGACCAAACAAGGCTAGCAAACCAAAACAGAGTCAATTGTGGCTTGGATTCGGCCAAATATCACAACAGAAAAGCTAACAGCAAAGTGTTAATGTTAGCAATGCTAGCACGGTCTGCCTCCGATCCTCTTAACAGGTAAACATCTATCCATGTAGAGTATGTCTATTCATCACTCCAGTCAAAATGAAAGTGCCATCTGATGCAGCTTTATCTTTATTTTATCCCACTAAACTTCCGAATCTGCTTAGGCTAATTAATGTTCCTCTAAGCTAGTTGTGTATATTCAGCATATGATACAACAATAGGCTGGATAGATTACATAACATTTGGCTTTGGTCCACCTCACTAGACGCAGTGTGAAAGAAACCAAACAAAGAGAAAACTCAAACAGTATTGCGACTTCTGGTAAGGGGGGGTGGGGGGGTGGGGGGTTGGATGGGCTGGTACAAGTTTTTCAGGAACAGCTGATCTACTGGGATGTAGGTAGACGTAGAGGAGAATATCCAGAGTGATTGAGATGCTAAAAAGGCAACAGTAGCTCAAATAACTGCTTGTTAAGCTGCGTTCACACCGTACGCAACTTTGTGACCATAATTGTGTCGCCCACTGAAGTCGCGTCAGGTGTCCATATATACCTCATTTTGGTCGCCGGCGCTGTCACTCAGTGACGTCACGTCCGCTCAAGTTTTCAAGCGATCATATCATATATCATATAACAGGATGTATAAGGTGACATTTTTCCAACTGTATCCTTTTCACTCATCTACCAACCACAAAACACTGCAGCTGCTGGCCCTGCAGCAGCAGCATCATCTGTTAGTTTTCTGCAGTCCGTCTAGGTGGAACTAATGTACCCACTAATGTTTACCACACGGACATGGATTGTCACTCTGTAAACTGGGATAAAAACTGTCTGTCACACCCACACAACGCTGATTGGCTGTTGCCGCACAGCCACATGCGATATTGCCTGAAAGATCAACTTTTTCAACTTTGACCACGGAGCAACAAGCAACCAGGTCCCCTTGATCGCGGCCATCACGTCACGGGAGGGTTAACCCCGCCCCGTCGTGGCTGTACATTGACTTTACATGGAGAGTGGTCGCCGAGGTCGCAAAGTCGCGTTCGGTGTGAATGCACCTTTACAACCAGGGTATCAAGACCATTTTTGACACACAGCACATTGAGGCTGTGTTTTGTCTCTTTTGTGCACTTTGGCCTTCTGTCCACATGTAAACTACATTTTACGCCACTGAAGACAAATTTTGGAAAACTCCATTTTGGGTGTCTCTGTGTTTTTGGCCTGAAATGTCACACTTTGCACCAACCTCTCTCCAACAAGTGTTGCAGCCAACGCTGTTAAAGCATTTGTTAAGGCTTTAGTGTTTTGACACAGAAGCAGACACAAACTCAAGTCACAGTTCAAAAAGGTTTACTGAGGAAGGTATGGAGATGGAAGAGGGCTGACTGAGTGGATTCTTGGCACTGCTGGCCTTCCATAGGGTGTCCTGTGGTTTCAAAGGGTCAGTGAATGAAAGAGGAGCAGAATCTGGACTCCAAAAAAGATTAAAAAAAAAAAAAAACAAGTTGGAAAAACCTAAAAGCAAAGACACTATGAGATACTATAGATGAAAAAAAAAAAAAAAGGTTCGGAGCGGCCAGCTAAGTTCTACCACATGGAGAGGAACAATCTGGAGTTGAGTCGCAGCAGGGTTTTTATACTTGGGCTGAAGATCAGGTGCAGGTGTGTTCCTCACCCAGGTGTTTGATTGCCCAAGCAAGGCCTCATGGGAACTACACACACAATGACAGGCAAAAAGGAGGGGAACACAGGGAAAAACACTGCTGATGTTTTTGACTAGT
This sequence comes from Cetoscarus ocellatus, assembly GCA_037902135.1. Lineage (NCBI taxonomy): Eukaryota > Metazoa > Chordata > Actinopteri > Labriformes > Labridae > Cetoscarus > Cetoscarus ocellatus. The sequence continues at coordinate 647,299 of JBAMNC010000520.1, read as the reverse complement.
GTTATACTTACCTCCGCCAAGGAGTTTGTGTTTTTGTTAGCGTATGTTTGTTTGTCTGTTGTTTGCTTGTGAGCAAGATTACACAAAAACTACTGGATGGATTTTGCAGAGATTTTCAGGAGATGTTGGTAATGCCCCAACGTAGAAATTATTAGATTTTGGTGGCGATCCAGGTAACAGCCATGAGTGAACAATGGTTTTTGCTCAATAGCTGTCTAACTAATAATGATATTAACATGATTCTGAGTGCAAGGTGTGGGTTTGCAGAGTCAAGGAATCATGTTATGATGCTAACTTTATCATGGAACTATTGCTTATAGATATAACAGCAATATGTGAGCTACCTTGGTGGAGGTTTGCGCTCTCCGAGTGCTTTCTAGTTTCATATGTGACCGTGTTGACTGGTGACCCATGGCCACTTGCTCTGTGGTTGTAGTGGTTATAACGGTTGTTAAAACCAGTAAGAATGCCCACGAAAGTGTTTAAAAAAGGATTTGATCAAGATTATCTGAAATATCTCAAAGTTGAAATCTAATCAAAGACAACATGCCCAACATGCCTGCTATCATGAGTTAACATTGTAAAGGTGCGTTCACACCGAACGCGACTTTGGCAACCAAGATCGTCTCACAAACCCAAGTCCTGTCGCCTTTTCATAGCTCATTTTGTCACCGTCGCCATTGCTCAGTGACGTCACGCCTGCTTGAGTTTCACCGCGGGATCATATCATATATCATATAATAGGATGTATTAGCTGAGATTATTCCAACTGTATCCTTTTCACTCACCTACCAACCACAAAACACTGCAGCTGGCCCTGCAGCAGCATCTTCTGTGAGTTCTCTGCAGTCCGTCTAGGCGGAACTAATGTACTCACTAACTGTTTACCACACGGACATAGATTGTCACTCTGTGGACCGGAATAAAAACAGTCTGTCATGGGTGTCAATCACGCACCCACACAGCGCTGATTGTCTCTCACAGCGCGACATCACCTGAAAAGTTCAAATATTTCAACTTTGGCGACAGAGCACGGTGACCTGGTCCGCGTCCAAAGCGACCCCAGAGTTCCCATCTGCAGCAACAGGGGCACCGCCCCCATGTCTCCAAAGATGCGACCAAGTTGCCCAGAACACGTCCGTCGCATGAGATCTGGTCGCGTGTGGTCGTGGCTGATCGTGGCTGTACATTGACTCTGCATGAAGAGTGGTCGCTGAGGTCGCCAAAGTCGCGTTCGGTGTGTACGCACCTTTACAAGTTAATAACACCTGTCAAACATGGTAGTAGGAACAGTTATGAAAATAAAACAGCTTTTTGTTTTCAAAAAAGGTGCATATCATGGACATAGTTACAAAGTAATAAAGAGAATCTAACAGTACTTTTATGCATTTTCATGTGGACAGAGATGTATTTAAAAAGGGAGGAAAATTCCAGTTTTAAAACTACTAGCCTACATATGAACATAGCCTGAATCTTTAAGTAGAGGGGCTACAGCAGGAAAAGACCACCACACCGGGACCATTCCTGTCAGCAAAGAACTTGAAACTAATGAACATCTAATCAGTCTAAATTTTTACTGAAACATTCAGATAGGGTCAGAATTTAGCATAAAAAATATGAAAGCCAGGATCCATCCTGCATTGCAGGAGTAAAGTTCTTTGAGTGAACAGAAAGACAACAAGGGTGCAAGACAATCTCAAGTCCTTTTTTCATTTACCTTTGTCTGTCCCCGTCTGAGCCGGTGGTAGTACGACAAATCTGATTTGCAACTCGGACGATCTAGCATCTAATAATCAATGAAACACACCAATAATCAGTCAAGTCAAGCCTGGAATCAACTCACTCCTCCACCTTTCAGTTCAGAGGGGCAAATCCTGTCCAAACAGAGCTAAAACTGTCTGACAGACATTCATTATTCATTTGTAAATTAGTGCATGTTCATTGATGCAAATAATGTATTAAAGGTTAAGTCTACAATATATGCTTAGATCTATTAACATTGTATAATTTAGCCCATAAAACTAAAGAAAATGCCTCCTTGCCAACCCATCCCTCCTGACCTTATTGTCTGTCTCGTCCCAGCCAACTCACTCTTACCCAGCAGGCCTTTGCCTTCTCCTGCAGATGGAGTAGAAATGCTGAGGCAAGTTGTAGCAGCCGGGGGCCTGAACCTGCACGCAGAGTGGTACCGAAAGCGGCATCATTACAGTCGGTCACCCACCGTTTAGCAGAAACACCCTGCGTCTCCTGTACCTGCTGGTGGACAAAGTTATGAGGCTGAATAACCCTCTCTGCTGCCAAGGAGCCAGGCAGGGGAGTTCCCATTGTCACAGCAGCTGTGGACTCGCACACAAGTTTGTGGAAAATGTGAGGGAGACAGATTTGAAGGGCAGGGGCTTGACTGTGCAGGGCAGCTCTGTTTATGTACCTCTATTTGGGAAAGTCATATCCATTAATAGCCTTCAGGAAAGAATGCTTCTTGGTGTTCTGTATTGTTTCCAGACAGAAGAGTTTGAATGTTGGTCTTTTTCTTCTCTTTTTGTATTTTCTGAGGTTTTTCAGTGCTCACTGATATTTGGGGATTGGCCATCAGGAGGGAAAGTAGGTCAGCCTATCTACAGCGCTGCCCTGCTTTGACTTTTCAGTCAGTGCAGCCATTATCTCTTCAAATGTGGAGACTCACCTTCCATTCCTTCTGTTGTGGTGAGATTGCCAAATCAGATACAAGTCATTCCAAAATCTTCATGTAGAAGCCGACTTGTGACCTGCGTGTTCATGCATGAAAAATTACAGGAGTGATGTGAGCACTACTTTCCATCCGTCCATCCATACATTATCTATATTTGCCTTTTCAGTGTTGCAGGGGGCTGGAACCTGTCCCAGCAGGCAATCTGTGAGAGGTGGGGTACACCCTTAGCTTCCTGCTTTGCCGACACATAAAGACAGAAAACCCTTCACACACACTCACACTTTGGAGAAACTTAGAGTCACAAAATAACCTAATGAGCTTGTTTTTGGTCTGTGGAAGGAAACTGGAGTACCCAGAGAAAACCTAAACATCACAGAGATCTTGCAAACTCCACATAGGAAGGCCCCGACCAGTTTGAGCAGTCAAAATGGAAACAACAACCTTTGAGGCACAATTACTCATTAAGTTCAACTAAGTCTGTTACAAAGACATTGATGAACATGATAACCAGACACACCAGATGGACCGTATATTTCACTAGTCCATACAATGTGTTTGGGAATGGGAGAACCTTTTACACACATATTTGTCAGGTTATTGTTCCATCAATCACATTCATTACAGGCCACTCAGATCATGTATGGAGCTAAATCCAGGCGTGTTGTAAAGTGTTGTAATTTGAAAAATATAAAAGATTAAAACATTAAAATTTGGAACTGAAATATCAATGTTTGTTCTTGATTTAGAAGAAAAAATAAAAACACTAAATGGAAGTAAAAACTAGAAAAGTACTCAGATACGGCCCAATGTTAAGTTATGGGATTTTTAGAAAATTTAGGGAATTTTTTGCATCCAGACAAATATGCAGCAGGAGGTGTCTAATGTCTGCAGCAATGTTGTGCCTGAGGCCTGATCATGAACATTTTGTTAGTTAAAATAAATGAGTAAATACATGTATTGAAGTTATTCTCCAGATCGTGGAGAATAACTTCAAGTGTTGAGTCATATCTATAAAACTGCCCATGTTTCCTGAAGGCAACATGATTTGAGGATGCTGTCACTCACAATCCCCCGCTCCTCTCATAATGCCACGCCCCCCACGCTAGAACACGGCCAAAAGTTTGAAACTGAAAAAAAAAAAGACCTGAAGGTGGAGAAAAGAAATCTGTAACCAAAAAGATAAGATTTGAATCAAAAATATTAATCCTGCAACTGAAAAAAAAGTACACATCACATGTAAAAAATATATTTCCGAGTAAAAAAATGACAATAACATATATTATTAAAATAACTGCGGAGCTGAATCAAAAGTATATTAAAATTTTTAATATAATTTTTTTATTTATCTATTTTTTTGTTTAAATCAAGAACAAACATTAAAATTGCAGGTTCAAGTTTTATTTTTTCAAATGATTTTTGTTTCAAAAAACAACACTTTTGGCCACGATTTAGCTCCATAATTATGTAGTAGACAAGCACTACTGCTGTAGTGTAAAATACAAAAAATGACCATCTTTGTAGAACAAACTCTTTGCACAACATGTCAGAAGTGGAATGAAAATATCTTTTCTAAAGAGAATACTGTTTTGATGTCATTTTTTATCAAATAAAAAAAATGCAGTCAAGATCTTACTAAACTGCACCTGGAGCTGTTAGCATCTATGCTAATCTCTGTGTTAGCAGTAACTTCCTGTCCTGTGTTTTCTTGCTTGTAGCTCCCATCTCTTCCTGCTCTAAAGGATTCTGATTTTGCCGAGACCATAGATATACATAGAAGACAAGATACATCAGCGTGCTGTAGCAGCGCGCTGTAGCAGCCCGCTAGGCAACGTGCCCACGTGGCGGCCATCTTGGGTATGTCAACGTTCCCATAAAAGGCAATACATGTACAAAGAAAATAAATCTTAACTTACTCATTTCTAAACGGATTTTCATGCGGTTTACTTTACTGTAAACGTCAAAACATGCACTATTACTACATTACATTTGATTTAAGAAAAAAAATTCTACATATGTTGCCTCAGTCTAGAGGCCAGGAAATCTTGTATGTTCAGCCATTCTATATATATCTAAATGTATATACATACACATATTGTTATAAGTATAAAAACAGAAAGATAAACATATATAGAAACTGTTTTTAGATTGAAAGATTTAATGGTAAAGGTAAAAAAGTAATCATTTATATCATCATTTATGTTTATTTTCTCTTTCTCTCTCCATATATATATATATATATATATATATATATATATATATATATATATATATATATATACATGTAAATGTATAAATATGGATGTGTGGACAACAACACACTCCGTGGAGATAAAGGCCAGTTTGTCATCATCATTGTACGGCCCTAACTCCAATGAGGTTGGGACATTGGGACAACCTCTCGACAAGATTTAATAATGAAAAAAAGAACAAAAACTATTCTTACTTATAAAATGTTATTCCTTGTTTCCTCGTTTCAATCGTATGGTGTATTTTACAATTGTATGCAGCGCAATGTGCCGGCATCCTTATTGTTTTCGTCTTCGCCCCTTCTACAACCACGGCATGCCCTGACACTTTGCCCCCACTAGCTTAGCTTCAATGTAGCCATGCAGCTCAAAAAGGCGTGTCGTATCTAGTCTTCTATGCATATCTATGGCCGAGACATTGAATCTAGATACAGCTAATGATGATTATTTTTTATATCATGTTGAAAATACAGATGATTGATTAGAGGGCATAAAGGGACCTCTTTGGACTCACGTAAACTAAATTTAAGCAATGCTTAGCTTGAAAATGCATTTGGGTCTCAATTTTAACAACAATAGCTGGATCCTGTTTGGTATACTTAAGCGACCATCACAGAAGGGTGAAAGTGACAAAAATGAATTGATAAAATAGAGGCCGCGTAAATTTATGTGCATTGAAAAACGAATTAATAAATATGCTTTTGATGAAAAAGATTGTGATTAACAGCTAAGAGATTTGGTTACTTTGATAGTAAATTGTAATAGAATATTATCATTTACAGCAGGACATTTTCCATTCATCATTTAAAGACGGCAGCACAAGAGCGAGAGTAAGAAAAGTGATGATCAAACCTGATTCTATGAAAATGTCTTTATTAAATGATATCAAGCATTAAAAAAAGTGCAAGTCAACTGAAATCTAAACAAAAATTGTTTTAGTGAATCAAAACGGTTTGTGGTCAAAAAAAGAGAAAACCAAGAATGTCCCAGATCTAAAGACCAATCACTGGGCAGTACAGTGATGTCTGTATTTTTCCATTCATTATCAGCATGTTAAAGCCTATCTAGTGTTAACTGGCTGGTGTTTGAACCAGTTACATACAGTACAGCTGAAAATTTTTTGCAAAAGACTCATTGTTGTCTTCCTTAGGCAGAGTGAACAATACAAGATTATTGGCCCTGACTTTGGGCTTGAATTCCCTTTTCCAATCAAAGTCAGCAAATGATTGTCTTACCTGATTATCCTGTGGTGTGAGGTGTGTAAAAAGTCATTTTATCCTCTCAGGAGAGGATTTGGGCCGCCCCAACCTAACATTTTAAATATTAAATGGGTTCAGTATTACAACCATTTTCATGTGTGGAGTGCATCAAGTACAGCAGAGCATGCTCTCTGTATTTTGTCACATGGAACATAAAACTAATCAGGATGGCTGGAGCAGGAAACAAAAGGTGAAGGGTAAAGTTAGATGATTGTCAGAAATGGAGAAATAACTTGTTGATTTGTGGCAAAACACAAGCATCTATGCAAATGAACTTGTATATTATATATCGTCACTGTTGGGCCAAATCCTGTTATCTCCTTTTTTTATGGTTTTCAGTTTTTTTCATAAAAGAGGGCAACTTGTCACCTTCCATTCTTGTGAGTGAGTTTTTTTTAAATGTTTGACCAATTAAAGTATATATACACTGTTTATACATGTATATGAATATAAAGCTTGATTAGGACAATACATTATACATTAAATTGGCTGTAGAGATTTTTCCATTTCCTTAAAAGTAACAATTTTGGAGATAAAAGTTTTGTGCCTGAGGGTGAAGATATAACAAACTAATAAGAAGAGGAGCTGGACTGAAACACAACCGCTAAGGATGTTATAGGCAGCTAACTGTTAACCACATTTAGTTTAGCAATTCCTCCTGAAGTCGTCCGTCATGTTTGTTTAGATTTTACTTGATCATGTGAGAGTCAAATTTGTGAGAGTAGAGGCCCTGCTTGTTGGTGATTGAATCCGTTGGTGTGTGGCGTGCTATGTCTATGGATGGGAATCTAAAACCAGTTCTAGTTAAGAATCAATAACAAGTCCCTTAAGTAATCCCTATCATTAGCCTGTTTTGCTTAACAATTACCTTATGAATTTTTTCCACTTTGTACTGCATGCCTTGGAAATCAAGGACGTCACGCTCCCATCAGAGGCAGTCAGCAAAACAATGAGAAAGAAGTCAAAAATCATGGTAGACAGGAAACATTGGTAGTCAAAATTTGCTTTAATTTTTGACAAAAAGACACCTATTGCACAACTTTCAGTAAGTGGAAATGCCTGCAACTTGCAGAGGCATTTGCCTATGCAGCATGGCATTGAATACCATGAGTGTCATGTGTTTGACATTGTTGACGTTGAAAACCTGTGTGGGCCAACTTTTTTTTTTCCAAACAGAAAATCAGCTGGACTCAATAAGGGGATCATTAAAGATTTAACTGCAGAACTGTTAATGGCATCGCGATTTATAAAATCATATCAATTTTCATCCTTAGCTATGACTCTCTTTGTGGCACACCACACACCACAAGAAGAAAGCTGTTAAATATGTCATTATATGTCTTAATGTAAGAGCTCATTTGCATTTTTAAAATCAGTTAAGATTTTAAAGAACAATAATGTGTGTACGAGGTCTTAGTTACATTGTGCTCTAAGCAGGGGCACTTTTTTTTCCTTTTGGTTGACACCATTTTATGCTCTAAGTTACAATGCCATTACACTGACATTGAAACTACAATATACTCAAGGAAATATCTGGTTCAGTGCCTGCTTATTTTCTCTTGATGGAACTTTTTATCAGCTCCTTTAGTGGGTATCTTCAGTTTCTAGTTGACCTACACTCAGAAGAAGAGGTAGAACAATCTGTTAAACAGAGTCGTGAAAAAAGCACCAGATGGTTCGAACACTTCAACATGAAACAAGAGTTATTTCACAATGACCTTTGTTGAACTTATCCGGGGGAATGCTTGTCTAAATCTGAAAGAAAACAGAGCTGTTAGCAGCATCAAAGCATATTTTTCTTAACAAAAGGAAATTACTGTTAAAAAAGCAGATTCTTGTTTTATGTTTGATGTGAATCCAGCCAATATTACCTTAGCTAAATGCTCCAACTTAAAAATTCCCAGAGTGATGTTTTATTCACATGGATCTTAGCAGTTCATAGCAGGAACTAGGGCTTGATTCTTGCCACTTCTCCCACCACTTTGAGTAGACCTTCATGTGAGCATGATTATTTATTCATAGACTTGCCAGGCTGGGTTTAACTGTAATACATTAGTAGACTGAGCTATCGTCGCAGGTTAGACCGCATGATTAATGATTGAGGAGAGTGAAGGGCATCAGCTCAGTCTACAGCACCATTTATCCAGGAAGAAGACATAAGAACAACTGAAGGGCCTTGTTTTACCTCGCTAGATCTACTACGTGGTGGTTACATGCCCCCTGTGGGGCTGACAAGGGCCAGACTGTGGAAGTTCAGTGGTGGGTTCAGAAGAGGGGCTGAGCTGGATTTTATGGTGGAGGACTGATAGAATCTTATTTCTTTTGTTGCAGTGTGGTTGCATGTTTTAAACCAGATTTTTGATTTTTAGAAATCGCATCCAAAGAAAAGGGATGATCATAAGATCCACTCACCTCGACCTATTAAATCTAATATTCAATCAGCTCGGATTAGTGGCAGGGTTGACCTTTAGGAGATGTCTAAAGACAATCTTTCTGAGTTTTTTTGACATATAGTGTTCACATTAAAGGGATGACCAAATGATCTTTGACCACTCAAATTATACCAGCAATTAACTGCATCAGTGAAGAAATCTGAGCAAATGTTGACAAGTAAAATATATATAAATAAATATTAATAAAAAGCAAATACATCTCTAAAATATCTTCTAAATAAAATCAGAAACCTTTAGTGAGACTATGCTTTTATGTAAATCATGCCTTTAAACTGTTCTTGAGATTTCATAACCTTTAGCAAGGAATGACCATGAAGCACAATGACCTTTGACTTAAAATGTTAAATAATTTCATTATTTAACCAGCATAGACAGTTGCATTTTTGACAATGGCATGCAATGCCTAAAACAAGCAAGGGTTTAACAAGTGCCACTTGGACCTTGACCTTTGTGATCCGACCTTTTACTTTTAGAATCAAATTTATTTAAAATAGTGATTATGCCAAGTTTTAATGAATTCATGGAATTACTATGTTGGTAATTTGTCTGTAAACAAGTGTCAACCAAGATACTCTTTGATCAAGGACACTATGGCACCAGTTTTTTGCACATATTACTATAAAACTTGGAGGTTTTATGTTACTTTGTGTTTTGATAGCAACATTTGGAGTTTCTTTTCTGTATTCCCTTGCAAACTTATAAAATCAACGGGACGTGACTAAAAGGGTATTTTTATGGTGAAGAGTTGGGGATTTGGCTTGGAAGCATTTTTATTTGCCAGAATGAGGCTTTGCAATGAGTGTTTGGGGGCTACTGCCTTAACCATTGACCCAGAACTTTTCATATATTATCAAGTCATCCTTTGGTAAGAGTAGATATTTGATCTAGGTTTTAAAAAATCATTTAAAGCCTTCTTTTGGTTCTTTATTTACGTGCAGAATTTAACATCCTTGACCTTTGACCTTGTCCATTAAAATTTAGTCAATGGATCCATAAACAGATTAGATATTTGTGTATAGTTTAAAGCAAATACAACAAAGCATTGGTGAGATTATGTGTTCACTATCCTTTCTAAATATGAAGACCAAAGACTAACCTTTGATAAATGATGAGACCACTCATTGCATCCTTGCAGAGATGGCTTATTTTTTAAGGGGGGCTGCTTTAGGCCCATGGCACTAGTTTGCCAATAAAGCACCACTGACTGCTACATATCGCCGAGCATTAGCACCTGGCTATCTCTCCTCAAGGAAAAAACTGTCTGGTGCTAAATTGGCAATAATTCTTACTTTTGCCACTGCCTTGACCAACCCTGCTTTAAAAACACAAACTACCCCTTTAAAGTAGTGATGCACCGATGGTGAAAATTCAGGCCATTACTGACATCACTGCTTAAAACAATACTTTTACCATTTTTTTTCTGATAACCTCTTCCGGGTTATTCTCCCAGAGTGACAGTAATGTCTAAAATATTAAATCATGAAACCGGATCGCTGTTTGTCAAAAAGTCATTTTTACTGCCTTGAAAAGGAGTTATCATTAAATTAGTGGTTGAATTTGCCACATGTCAGCATTAAATTGGAGACACAACAAAAAAATATATGTCTGTTTACCCCACAGTGAATTGCAGATGGCCGATATCTGTTAAAAGGGCTAATCTTGGCTGATATAAATGTGTATTCCTACTCTAATGCAGATTTTTATGCAACATCAAATTAAAAAAAAATCCCTTCAGATTATTTGAGATGTAGTGTTCATAAATCAATGCCCAAAAGAAGGGTTGAGCATGGAGAGCCAGACAGACAACCTGGAAACTGAATTTCACTGGTCCTTGCTATTTGCGGTGCAGAGGCATAAAAAGTCAAAACGTTTTTTTCACCATGTCCCACTGAATATTCGAGTGTACACATACAGTTATAAGAAGGGCAGGGCTAAGAACAGCAGCAATGCTCAGACTTCTGCATAAAAAGCTTCTCTGACACTGCCACAGGATCAAATGTGGTTATACACAGCTCTAAGTTTATCCTGTCTGTGTGATCGCTGCTTTTGTCTGGCCTCAAAAGCTTCTGAGCAGAAGACTCACCTTAAACAGAGGGGAGATGGAGGTTAAGAAACCAAGGTGAGGCAACAGTGAGCACGAGGTATCAAAATATGTACAAACAGTAAGCAGGGGGGAGGTGTGAATCACTCCCAACGCTCAGCTGTGTCTCTCTTCAGCTCTTGTTTTATCTTTAAAAGCACCGACTCACATGCAGCAGACAGGCCCAAACACACACTCACACATCCGTCCTCACTTAAAACCAGCAGACACTTTGTAGACAAAAGATAAAACAGGGACCTTTTGAAGGTCGCCGTGTAGCAGAAGGAAGCTGTTGAGGCCGAGGCGATGCGGTGGTCTTGTTTTGGCGCGCATGTGTGACGTCTGGCCTTTTATCCGAGGTGATGTGATCCCTTCATCCCGCTCAGCCCCCATGTAACTAACTCTCCACCTGCACTTTGATGTCCGCGCCTCTGTCTGGGCTGTCACCACGCTGTCAGGGAAGAACACATAGCACCATGTTCCCCGTTGAGTCAAAATCACACAAGAAAAAAAATCATACGCTTCCAGTAAACACTTCTCTTTTTGAAAATTTCTTGACATTTTCATCAGCGCGCTGGAGGAGGGGTCTGTCAGGGGAGTCGAGGAAAATGTCAAGTCAGCCTGAGCTTAGTCTTCCAGCAACAAGCGCCAACTCGGGCTCAGGTTTCTCTCTCATGGAAGCCCCATGTTTTGAGGATTTTTAAGTGCCAGCAGGATAGAGTTGCAGTAACTTACAAGTTCAAACTGAGGAGTCTTCCTGCATCACTGACAAGGGGTGATACATTTTCACTAAGATCTGCTGAAACTTGACATGGCCCTGCCAGTAACAATTCACATTAACCTGAGCTTGAACTTAACGTCACTGCAGAGCATGTTTTTTAACTCTTTGTGGCCCTTGACCTTATTTCTTAGAGTCTCACAGTTCTCAGGACCTTTCAGTTTTGGGAGATGTCAGGTTGTCACATGTCAGTGTTTTCATCCTGTGTGAAGAATTCAGACAGAACTTAACATGTTTAGGGAATTTGGGCTGAAAGAAAACGTAAGGTTTTAACTCTTTGTTGATTACAGTTATAAAACTTGTGTAAACGAATTATAAACTATGATGTGAAATGCTGAATATTGTTTATTACCTCCACCAAGGAGGTTATGTTTTCGCCAGGGTTTACTTCCCTTGACATGAGCAGAGACTCAGCCGTCATATTGGAGCACGTGGTGATCCAGAATTGTATCTTGGCGGAGATCTGTGCTCTCCGAGTGCTTTTCTAGTGTTTACTGTGCTGCTCGAGTGTTTTTCAAAACTTTTTTTTTCCCAAGGCAAACTAAACCTGAAGGCACACCATATTCATGCTCATGAAAAGTAACCACTTCAACATGAGCCACAGCGTCTGATTACCCTGCACATATTTTTCTTTACACTGATCTCAGAAAAAATGACAAACAACTGTATCACTTATGAAATATTTAAATTTGTACATATTAAAGTTTTTAACCAAAAACAGATTCTTCATTCTGTTGATGTTACATTCAAACACATCAAAATTCAATATCTGATTAAGTTTATCCAGTGATTATTTTCTGAGCTGACCTTGAGCATAATATACACCACATGTCACCGTGTAAAGTTAGAACATTAACTTGTTCTACCAAAACTTTTGCACAGATTTCTACATTGTGTTATTTTTTGCTCGGAGTTTGCTTTTATTCAAGCTGACTGGCAAAAAGTATGGTATTTTGCTTAGTTTGATGGCAGATGTTGATGTGCTTGGAGCTAGATAACTATTTAGCATCAATAAGCTAAACATTTTTTTTTGTCACTGGATTTTGAAAATACCAAATAGGTTCTGTTTTAGGGTGGCACGATGGCGCAGCAGGTAGTGCACGTGCCTCACAGTGAGAAGGTTGTTGGTTTGATCCCTGGGTTGGTCAGGGCCTTTCTGTGTGGAGTTTGCATGTTCTTCTTGTGCATGCATGGGTTCTCTCTGGGCATTCTGGCTTCCTTCCACACACTAAAGTCATGCTCTTTAGGTTGATCGGTGACTCCAAATTGGTCTTTGGCATGAGTGTGAGAGTGAATGGTGGTCCATCTCTCTATTCGGCCCTGCAATCGACTGGTGACCGATTCAATGCGTACCCTCTTGCCCAGTGTTGGCTGGGATAGGCTTCAGCTCCCCTGGAACCCTGAAAGGGATAAGTGGTATAGATAATAATAATAATAATATTAATGTAAACATGTGTCATTTCAATCTCTACTCTTACCTTCTTATTTTGTAAACTGCAAAATCCTCAATGTTTTAAAGGGATTGTATTTGTGCTGTATCTGTATTTTTATGCAGGATTGAGGGCATATACAGTTTTCATATACTTAGTTAAAAACTAAACCAGCTGTTGGATAGTTGTAGTAATAAATAACCATGGTTGAACAAATTCCCAAGTCACACCTGAACTTGTCTCAGGAAACATCAGCCTACCCCAGCACACTGTTTGAGAACAACTATACTATGGAATGACATAGACTATGTACAGTCACTGGCCACTTCATTAGGTACACCTCACACCAGGGTTGGACCCCTTTGCCTTCAGAATTGGCTGTGTTCTTTGTGGCACAGATTCAACAAGACGCTGGGAACATTTCCTCATAGATTTTGGTTCATTCTGACAAGATAGCATTGCATAGTTGCTGCAGATATGTTGGCTGCACATGCACGATACAAATCTCCCATTACACCACATCTCAAGGGTGCTCTGTTAGATTCAGATCTAGTAAACGTGGAGGCCACTGGAGCACAGTGAACTCATTGTCATGTTCAAGAAACCAGTTTGAACCCACCAGCATAATTATTTAAAAACTGTGCAGGTGTATCTTTGAGAAACAATGCTGTTTTGAGGCAAAGGGTGCCTAGCCTGCTTACCTTTACATGCCATTCTGTGCCAAAGTGACAAGTGAGAGAAAAAGAGAGTATTGGAGTCATTTTTTATGAAAAAGGTGACTAATAATGCAAAACAAAAGCATCACGTTGCTTAAAACACCAAAAGTCATCTGAATACTCTAATTAAAATACAATGTGTTACCACTAACAATGGTCACAGTCAAATTGGAGACAGAAACATTGTCCTTCAGAAGTCTGAAAACAAGGAACTAAGTCCACTGGTGACTTGGAGTTGACACCATAGTTGACTTTGACTTTGATATGTTTGTGTTTTGGTTTCCTTGGCTGTATTTTCTTCCATATAAACAAATGAAGTATTCTTTGATACAATAATTAACAGAAGTGAAGCACTGAAGGGGACACCCTCTGCTTCTCTCTGTGTTTTGACTACAACTTCTATCAGTATCACCAGTTGGCCAGGTAACACAGTAACTCATAACACCAGTACACAGAATGTTCAGATGGTACAAGGAGGAAAATATTGTAGAAATATAGTGCTGACAACACTGATGGTAAGGTCTGACCACTGGTCATCAGTTGTCAAAAATATGTAAGAATGACATTGATCTATTAATGTTTATTTTGTTACTTTTACTCTCAAATTACCACCATGTTTGCAGTTCAATTCTAACACAACTGGTAAATACATTTTAGCTTGAATCTTTTGCAACCTCTAGTGGTGTCCTCCAGTAACACACGTCACATACAGACAAGTATGTAAACAAAAACGCTTATAACGCTAACAAACACAAACATGAACGAGGAGACAAAATGCAAGTATATTTCCAGCTTAACATGTTTGGTCCAGACCAAATTAACTCAAGTTAGCATTTTGTAAAATCTGGTTGATCTGGGGTGGTTTGAAAGCTTGCAAAAACTATGGTGCCGACCAAAGGACCAAACTCATGTCCAACTGAAAACAGGTCCAGTTAATATGCGAGTGTCCTTTAGCTTTATCTTTATTTTACAGAATAAAATGTCTTTAATCTGCATAGCGATACTATTACTTGGAGCCGGTTGTGTATTTCTGGGTCATAGTGCAACAACGTTAGGGTGGCTGCTATAGTCCCAACAAGTGGCAGTGCCTGTATTAAGCAGAATTTGACAAAGTGAAGTGGGAAAGAAAAAACAAACCAATTAAAAATTAAAACACTGTCTCAACTCCACCCCTGAAATGAACAAAGACTCTCAAACTTTGGGTGTGAAGCAAACCATTTTTTCAAACGATAACCTAGTTTCATGCTGCTTGTAAAGCCTTACAAGTAAACTATGGAGCTTTTTGACACAGATATTAAAAATACCCTGCTAACTATATCTTAGAGCAATGCTTTTTTAAACTGGGTGAGGATAAATTACCTCTTGGTTGTTGTTCTCAGCTCTTAGTTCACACTGACAGGGTAATACTCTGTCTGTCTAATACTCTCGCTTGTTTATGCAAACATGTTTCATAATCATTTTGTACTCCATGAATCCCTCACACTTCAACGATTAGCCTCAACATGTAAAGGAAGAAAATGAAGAAAAAAAAGAAAAACTAGCACTCATACCAAAAAGTATATGAGAATTGAGAACTAAAATTGTTATTGGCTTACTCCTTTGATTACTTTTTATTTTTCTTATAAACTTCTGAAAATGTTGTAACTTTTATATTTTAAAACTTTAACCTTTATTTGTATCTCCTGTATTTAATAATTTCTTTACGGCATCTTAGCATTGTGGAAATACACAAGTCTACTCATGTTAGTGGTCCTAAGCCTCATCTTTTTTTTCATTTTGCCTTTGTTTGTGCCACAGTTCTTTGCTGTCTGTCTTTTGAGGATCTCTGTAATGACTCGATGTTGTAAATGAGGCTTGTCCCTCGATGATCTCTCGAGTTGATACACTAACAAAGGATAGCTAAAGAGGGGGAGGTGGTGAGCTAAAGGACTTTAGTTTTAGTCTAAGAAATTCAGCGAGCCATTTGTTAACATTTACTGGATTAGAAGGTGAATGCTTTACTTTTAATCGCAAGGTGCCCTAATTTTGAGCCTGAATTTTAACACAAAATACAGTGAAGTAACCTGACTGTAAATAAATTCATGAGTGTGACAAAACTGGATTAATGGGGAGTGATGCTAGACATAGCTCTGGAGTCATTAGCTGATTTTTGCATGCAGCATGTAGCCTTATACTCTGTTTCACTTTCCCTCACATCATCATAATGTCCCCAAAACCTCAGCCTTTAAAATCTTTAAAATATGCAGTCAAATTCATCATCCTGTTTTCATATTTGTGTGACTGTCCAAGTGTAAGTAAAATGTCTTGAAGATTTCCCCCTCTTCTTCACTTTTGGACCCAACATCCCACCACACACTCCACTGTGATTAGTCGTAAGTAAGTAGCAACCAGATGGCCCTGTCCCTAATTAAACGTGTGGAGATTGTTAAATGTTGTAGAAGAATATCTCAACTTCATGGAGTTATGGTAAACATGCCATGTCTGGATGAGACACAGCAGCAAGAATTAATAGACCATGAGTCAGTGCAGCTGAGCTCCAAGAGTTTAATGCATCCAGCCGTCACACTTTAACCAAAATATGAAGACACAGTAAACTTCACTTTTTGCATTTAGAATCAGATGAAAAAACAAAAACAAAAACCACTGATACTCTGTTGTTTTTCATACTAAGTCTAGTACAGACTTAAATGTAGTAATCTAAATGTAGTCTGTGTTGGCTCATTTGTGATGGCATGAACAGCGTAGATAATGATTGCACCCGTCTATCTACATTTGCTATATTGACAAACAGACTGGTTTTAAAAGGCTATTTGGTGTAAGTGTGTACATGAGTTGCTATTTGTCTCTATATGCAGCCTTGTAATTGGGGTGTGTGCCACCTCTGGGCAACTTCAGTGGAGATAGGCTCCAGTCCCCTGCAACCACAAAAGACATAAAGCAGTACAAAAATGAATGGATTTCGGACACTAAATGAAATATGATGATGCTTACATTGAAGTTATTTTTCACTGAAGTATTCCCACGACATCGGAAAGAATTGAAAAGACATGCTCAGGTTCAGATATTTTCAACTGAGAGATTTTTATGAGAAAGATATCAAAGAGGGATTCTACAGTGGGGTAATAAAGTGCTAAAAGTGTTTACAGACCCATACAAACATACCCCCTCTAAAACTGTATACAAACTATATAATGGCCTACAAAACCACATGGGAAATGATACATTTTATGTTAAATCAAAATGGGAAAAAAAATGAATATTGTTCTGTCAAAGGACGACTGGCAAACAATCTGCATAACCCAGCAGACCACTACCAGTTCAAAGGGATGGAGGCAATTTGGCTGGAAAAATGTAATCTGATTTTTTATCACACCGCACATTAAATCTAAACACAATGACATACAGCAACATTGCTGGAGGAAACGTGGCCATACGTTTGCCAGTCATTCTCATATCTCCTGGCCATGTATTAAAATTCAATCATTTTGTGAAGGAGTTATCCAGATCCTGGAAAAGATTTTTGTGACAAGGATACCCAGGGACCCTAGGGTGTTATACCTGGGCTTACCCCCAGGACCCCCCCCCCCCCCACACACACACAGAGCGCTTAGCAGCAGCGAATCACATCGAAGTAAGGAGAGAACCCGGAAATGGCAGGCTTCGCGGGTTAAAGCAAACAATGGGGACCTCTACAACACGGCTCTACCTTCATATAAAGAAAACCAGGAGAAAAACTGGGCAGGGGACAACATTTGTGCTCAAGTGTTTTTGGGGAGGGAGTGTTGTGAAGGACTTTTGGGCAAGCTCTGCTGTGACATTCACTGAATCACCTCTACGTCACTGTTGCCTCGTACCTATGCTTGTACTGCGGCGGCAGTAGTCCCTTTAAAAAACGCTCTGCATTTCAGGGGACTCCCCCTGGCAGGGAGTCAGCTTTCAGGATAGTTGTTGTGCGGCGGTGTGAAAGGGGCTTTACATTGAGTATTAAATTCTCTGGAACTGTAAAATGGATAATGATGGGTACAACTGTGTTTGGATGCTACCACTTTTGTCAGTCTATGGAGGACTCCAGCTCAGAAATATCCTTTAAAAATGATAGCATATTTTCCTTTTTAATAATGTAGCATTGATTTATAAGACCTACGTTTTGACCCTTAAAGTAAGTGAAAACTTCCTGTCAGTCTGTTCACCAATCGGATGTGCCAACTTCCTGCTTCTCTTGTTCTCTTGATGCTAAACTCTTGAATCCAATTAAAAACAGAACAATGCTTTCAAATTAAAAATTTGGACATTAAATGTCTAAACCCTGTATGCATGAGTTTAACATGGATTCATTTAAGGCATCTATCTAAAAAGCTTTTCTATAATCCCATGGACTCTGAGATGAGGAAACCTGAAGTGCTAAAAGTCTCTCCTGCACCACTCTACGGCTTGGAATTGTAAGGAAGTTGAAAAGGTGAGGCAAGCTACAGGGGAAGTTGTGTACAGGTAATGGACATATCCTTTTTGTACAGAAAAAAAAAAAAACATTAAAATGTGTACTTTCTATCGAATTTGACCTCTGAGCACTGAAGGACTTCGGACTGGGTTTCAGGTTGTTTAAGGTGTAGAAAACTTTAAGTCAGGCACTACCCTTGAGCACAAAATAATGTGCTTTCTAAACAATGAGAGCACTTGGAGTAAAGTGGAAAATAGGAAAGGCTCTTGCACTGTCTGCTAGGACACTTTGCACCTGTTGTACAATAGAGCATTATGTGTTCAAAGTCATGGAACATGGTGTCCCTAATTCTTCTGCACTTCCATATTTTAAGGAACAAAAATCTAAAAATGAGTCACAGTTTCTGCAGTATCTAGGGAAAACCCCAACTTTGCAATGTATGGTAATATCAGTCTCCAAACAGCCAAACAAGCAATCCTCATAACGCCTAATTAAGAAACTATTTCCTCGACATAACCACATGTACTCCCGTGTTTTTCTTATACCCTACACTGCCACAGGTTTTATTATCTTTTAAGTGGTAATTAGCGTCTCCAGATGCATCCAGAATCTGTGAGGGAGCAACTCGTCCCAACAGGAGGTCCAACCCCATCTACTTATTGTACAACTAATTCATCTACAATGCTGAGAGGTAAAAATATATGAAGCAGAAAGTAACAAGCTGTAAGACTCCATTTTGTTTTATTACCATCCCTATTTCTCAGCCTTTGCGAGACAGATTCTCAAACCAGCTTTTAGGCATAAAATGATAATGAGTTTCAGATAATAAGCCCTCCAATCTGAAGGAGGTTGGTTATATAAGTGAAACCAACACATAAATTTCCAGCATCTCTAAAGGCCAAAACCTGCCAAATTTTATTGCCCTTTCTTCTCATTTATCTCTCTATTTCTCATCAACTGAGAATAACATTCAAAAGTTGTGGTTTATCACAGTTTGGAGTCATTAAGAAGTGGCTCTGCTAGTGTACACCACACTTTTCTGTCCCCTAAACAACAGCAGTGATTAAAGAGCGAGCTCTCCTGCCTAATAAGCGACTAATTCTGCTGCCCTTTTGCTCTGTCACTTCAAACAGATGAGCTAACAGAGCGGGGAGATTCATCAAGGCAGCAGCGTAGGTCAATGTGATCCTGTTGGTTCCACTGAGGCCCTGCATGCAAAAAGATAAATGTATGCATTTTAGTCTTATATGATTGGATATGGTACTATGGGAGCAGTCTTTATGACAATATCTTCAACAATATGATGTATGAATCACTATGTGCACAGTTTATGAGTAATACACATGCTTGAACTGTTTCACTGTGTTTCAGTGTTTGGTTTAATTGCCCTTGAGCATCTTGTTTGTTGCCAATCGACCATTTGCAGACACATGACTAACATGGTGTCACAGTTCTATGGATGGCAAAAGAATTGCTGTTCCCAACAGACTATAACACATTTTAGCTGATAATAACTGCAAAGATGCATTTTTGAGCCACTAAAGTGACAAAATCAAAGCTCATTAATATGGAACTAAAAGAGTCTGTCGGATTAATCTGCACGCCTTAAGACTCACAACTGAAAAACGAGCGTAGACCAAACTACAATAGCAGCTGCACATCAGTCAGACTGACAGCAGACCCAAGTAGGAGGATCTCAGTCTTGCTGTTGTTAGAGGGTTTCAACAGTTCCTGGATATAAGCAGGCGCCTGACCATGCATACCTCTGTATGCAAATACAAGAAATTTAAATTGGATCTTAAACCGGAAGCCAATCCAATCCAAGGACTTAAGGATAGGCGTGGTGACCTTCCAGTGAGCAGCCTTCAAAGCAGCCTTTTGGACAATTGCAAGGCATTCAGAGAGAAGCTGCTTAGACATGTAAATAAAGAGTTGCAATAGTCCAGTCTTAATGACACAAAAGCAATGACAGGCATCTCCAGCTCACTTTTAGACACTATAGGCCTAAAGGTGAATCCCAATTGTACCCCTTTGCCCTTCCCCTTAGTCTTACTCCTTTCCCTTGGCCCTCTGTTTTGAGGGCCAAGAGGAAGGGGTGAAAACACGCTTCTAAGAAATGAGACACCACTCAATTCCCATTATGTCATCACCCAGAGCCCCTTGCTGGCTGTGTTGTAGGCAGATGTGACAATAGCCATAGCTGCAGCAGCAAAAGCTAGCTCGTTATAATGAACAATTTTAAAATACGACCAGCAATTCAAAACATGATTATATTTACTTGATCATTTAATAATTACTTCTAATTATGTGATTCCTTCAGTCTCTGCTCTGCCATCTTGTCAGCAGGCACAGTGTATTACGGGAAATTCTCGTACCCCTTCCTTTCCAGTGAGGTCCCGGTCTGTCTTCGTTTCAAGGGCTGTAAAGCCCTTCATCTTAGGCCTTCCCCTTAGCCCTACGGAGAGCTGGGACACCCCTTCACTAGACGTGAATGCACAAAACCAAGGGGTAAGGGGTAAGACAAGGGCTAAGGGGTACAATTCGGATTCACCCTCAGTTTGGCAATATTCCTCAAATGAGAAGAAGGAGCTAACCAAACCATTTACATGTTGTTTAAGGTTAATGAACCTAGAAAGAGAACCAAGACCGTTCAACACATTTGGCAAAACACTATTTTGAGCAGAAAAAAGAACCTCTGTTTTAGTCGCAACTCATAAGTTGCAAAATATTCCAGCCGTCCAGGCTTTGATAAAGTTAATACATTCAAGGAGTGAGAATAATTTGGAGACATTTTCAGGCTTAAAAGACATAAACAGCTGAATATCATCAGCATAAAAATGGTAGGAGAGCGGCATGGTGACAAAGTAGGTAGTGCAGGGGCACCACAGCAAGAAGGTTGCTGATTCGATCCTTGTGTTGGTCAGGGCCTTTCTGTGTGGAGATTTATGTTCTCCTCATGCATGTGCACTCCAGGCACTTCAGCTTCCTCCCAGAGACCAAAAACATGCATTATGTTGATTATTTCTTCCAAATTGTTCTTAGGTATGAGTGTAAGTGAGAATGGTTGTTTGTCTCTCTGACTGGTTCAGGGTGTACCCTGCCCCTCTCCCAGTGTTTGCTGGGATAGGCTCCAGTCCCTAGGACCCTTGGAGGGACAATCAGGATAGATAATGGATGAATAAAAATGGTGGGACATATCTTTAAAAGTTCTATGAAGATGCCCTAAAGGCAGCAGATTAACAGAGAAAAACAGAGTACCCAAGACAGAGCCCTGAGGGACACCACAGGACAAGGTGTGAACTGAGGATACATGCTTGACAAGAGACACTGAAAGTGTTTTATCACATGGAATACATGACAACCAATCAAGAGCAGTTCCTGAGAAACCCATTGGTGGTTGTGAATACAGCCTGGCAGTGATCAAAAACTAACATACAGTAGATTACCAGAGTCAAGGCAAAAATATCAGAATCAGGAATACTTCATTAATCCCCAAAGGAAAATTCTGTTTTTTCAGTTGCTCCTATACACAGTATAGCAGTAGGAATATCAAATAAAGACATTAAAATAGACAAGAGCATAAAATTAAGTAAAAATTAAGTTAGCAGGTTGCAACATGCAGCATCTGTAAGACATATCGATTTCCTTATGAAGAAAAAAATATATAAAATAAGTGAAAGTGAGACTATGAACAAGGCCAAGGAATTTACACTTTTAACTTAACAATATTTACAATATGATTATAATACGACAGCACTGTTTGACTGTAGACCACTTTTGACCAAAAGGAAAAGTTTGGCAGCAAGTATATAGCACTGGATATTACGTTTGCTTATTAAGTTAATAACAAAAATCAGAGGTGAAAACAGTGGAAAAAAACGTGAAAAGTGTTTAGTCTCCAGGGACACTAAAAAGCCACTTGACTTACAACTAAAAAGATTGAACCAAATTTTGCTCAAAATGCTTTTGTTAATAGCAAGAATCATAATTGTTAAGGAAAAGTTTTAATATTTTTACAAATGGTGTATAAAGCTCTTTAGAACTTAAACTGAAACTCATTTGCATAGAGGATAGACAAATATTTGCTGAAAAGCATGTATAATGTTTATCGAGGAAAAATTGCCCAAATGTACGCCTCAGTTTGAAAGAAAGCTAAATATCACTTTGGTAACTCTGGATAGACCAATAAACTAAAATCATCAACATAACTGAGCAGGAGTCATGATTTATGTTTATAGCAATTTGGTTGAGCTGATCCCTCATTATATTGTCACTCTGCTTCACCGTGTTTGACATGAGTTGTCACTTCATGCTCGGAGCTTCAAGGAATATAGCCTGAATACATAAATCACCAGTGAAGCTTAAAACACCAATTATTAGCCTGGAAAGTTGACAGACAATAGCAATTGGTTGAAACAGCAACTTAAGTACACTTTGATTGTCATGGGGCTCATGTTTCATTTCTTTTGTTGCCGTGTGGTAAGTGACCCTTTCACCCTTCGAAAGCCTCTCTCCTAAATCAGTGGCTGTGATGTGGATCACATTCCTGCCTGTTTACATTAGCCCCTCATGTCAGACGTCGCCTCCAGCCTTCACACCTGTCCCGTCACGTCCCAGGAAAGGAAACTGTGATACATTTTGGGAACAGAAAGGCCTTTGTGTGACTTTGTGTGCGCTGAGAGAGGAGCTTAATGCACAGACGTTCACACAAAGTCACAATTGCCCTCATGCGAAGACCGACATGCAGCTGGGAGGGGGGCCCACACAAATTCAGACAGAAAGACAGTGAGACGCGCTGGTTCCCACACACATACGGCCGTCTCCACAGTGCTGTCAAAGTGTCAGAGGAGTTATGGAGCGAGTGGATGTGTCTGAACACAGAGGGGAAGATTCCTCCGCTGTATGGAGTGATAAATGAGGGAGGAGTGAGAGGAAGAAGCTCCTCGCTCCGACAGAGAAGCCACGGTCGCTCACCAGGGGAAGCTGGAGAGGCAGATAGGTGCCGTCATCTCTCTGCCATACTGTCCCGGTTCATTCTGAAACACTTACAGAAGATTTCAAACTCTGAACAGTTCATTTTTAAACAAGAAAGTTCCCTTAACTGGAGCACTTTTTTTATTTATAAATCCCTCTGAAAACTCGGCTGTAAAGTGAAGGTTACCATAAAAACAAAGATATTTGACTTAATGATGTTTTCTGTGAAACAGGAAACGAGGCTGCACATGAGGAGGGAAAAAGCTCTTCAGTGCCCAGCATCATGAAGGGGGCCACGGAGGTTAACAACAACATGGTTGTTGGTATTTAGGTGATGATTACCTTTAAATTTGATCTCAAATTTGATCTCATATACTAATCAGTATGGCTCCCCATTATTGAAAAAAATGTATAATCTTGATTATTTTGTCTGATATTGAAATCACAATAATAAGGCATAATAACTGAAAAGCCGGAGACACAGTTGCAGTTTGTCCCTGCATTTGTGCTCTTACATTCAATCCAACATAGATTAGTTTCAAACAATCAAACTTAAAAACACTGAATTATCCCTTTTATGCCCTCTGCCAATCAGTAAAATATATTAAAAAAAAGTATTAACAAAAACCCCTAACAAAAACTGCCATGACAGCATTGAGAATAACAATATTTCCAAAAAATTGAGCTGCTGTTTTCTGTTAGTTTCTCTGAAACTCTTTTTTATTTGCCAAATAACAGTAAAGATGAAATTAAAATATACACTGATAACCAATAAATGCTTTGATTATTACATCAAAAATGTTGCTAAAACTGTCTTGAACCAGACTTTTATTTCCCCCTGTTGGATCACGTGGTTGATATTTGTCTTCCTCGGAAAACTAGAACTACGATTGATGGTTTTCTGCCTCTGTGAGGGCTATGACTGCTAAACAGAGGAGGTTCAGAAATCAAGACAATGGGGTAGTGTCTGTGTAATTAGCAGAAAGTCTTTTAATGGTGTATGTTTAATCAAAAGTTTTTGATTTTAGCACTGTTTAAAAGAGTGTGGGTCAAACTGATCAATAAAAATTCTATTATATGTGGTCCAAGAAGTGTCGCAAAATTCTGGTAATTTTCAAAGTTGTAAACTTTCCATGGGAATTAACAGGATTTTATAAGAATAAATGGGAATAAACCTGGAATTTACAAAACTGAAGGTTTGAACCTTAAAAATAGTTATGAAAATACATTTTAGCATAATCTTGACCAAAACAACCATTCAGTAGTTTCATGAAAGTGCACTTGAGAATATTTCTGCTATTCCTTAATCACATTTGCATAGCACACTGAGGCCACGCCCACTACATTGATAACCAGTAAATGCTTAAGTTGCATCAAAAAAGTTGTTGCAACTGGCTTGAATTCTAAGTTTAGCCCATTAATTAAGAATTTGCTAATAGCATTTGGGTTTTAAGAGATATTTCAATGTTTATAAAGTAACATCAGCTTATTTGTCCCTTTTAGTACCCTTCAAATTACAACAATGTGGCCCTCTGGTAATAAGGATTAACCTCATGAGGCCCTCTTGGTTAACAAAGCTGCCCATCCCTGGTGTAGAGGGATTTTAATTTCATTTTCAGAGGATATGGAGTGTTTGAGAAACAAAAAGCAGCAATATGGAGCCTTGTTGCATCTAATGTAAATACACATCCTGGTGCTATTTGCTGTAAACAAAACAAGTAAAATTATTTCCAATGTTCTCAGTGTTTTAAACCTTGCATTGTCTAGAAGCTTTACCAAGTCATCTTCTCTACTTTTGCCACTGCATAGCAATGATTGTTTGAGCCCCACCACATGCTGGTCAGCACTGTTGTATAAAACAGCACAAACACAACCATCTGGATCCCTCTTACAAATCCTTATTCTGATAATAAGACATCAGTATAAAACATTTATCATGTTTAAATTTCATCTGTACAGCAATAGTGTATCAGCACAAAGCCTTGCGGGTATTCCCCTTGATGTTGTGTTCCTAACAAGTTATTTTTCACTTTTGAGAACCTTGTTAGAAGTGTTGATTGCACAGACAGTCTTTGTTCACTTTATTGTTGTTAATGCAGGAAAGATTCGCGTATCAGCAAAACTGCACTGAAGCTCAAAGCAGACAGAAACTGCCGGGATTGTTAGACATAATAATGTGTGATTGATTCATCTAAAACCCTCTTCAGTCCAATCTCCTCCTTTAATGCTGTTCATCTACAGAAAATGCTGATTTTCCCTTTTTTCTTTCCACAGCAGACAGCACGCACTTGTCCTCCTATTAACTCAAAAAGAATGAAAGAGTGCTGCGATGTCCTTGATTTTTATGTTGATCCAGTTCCCGGAGTTACTTGTTTTCTTTTTGAACCTTCAGTTGAGACACTAACTGTTACATATGGACTTATTATGAACTACAAATAGACTGCTCTATGTGAAGCAAGACTTTTAAAATCCCCCCCAATTACTTTTCATGTTCAGAGGATTGTATTTTTATTGGCCATCCTCCTTGGATGTCTCTGCTGTCAGTAAACGCTACTGTACTTAAAAGGTAAAAAAAGCCAGTGACAAATATATCTTTTTAAACCTTGACTGTTTGATTGTTGACATGAAATCTTTAATTTTGTTTTTTCCCTTGGCAGAGTTATAAATTAGATCCTCTTTCATGGCAAAACATGATCATTGGATGGCCAGTCACGATCACACTGTTTGTACATATACACCCCTATACACCCACTCCCTTCCCTGTTTGTGCCCCTCACAATGACCCTTATGTCCACCCTCATTCATGCTCATTGCTGTTGAATGGGTCACGGGGAGTTCAGAAGTTCTTTGCATTTTCAAAAGAGCCACAAATCGCGTTGTCTCATAAACTACCATTACATAATCAATGATAAGAGCACATTTAAATATAACATGTAAAACATACTTGCAGCTTAAGTATCCATTAGAAGTACTACCAACCCTTGGTCGAGCTTTAGACCCATACCATTGTGGAGTTGCTTCCAGGCTTTAAATGCCTTATCAATGTTTATCCTCGTCTTATTCCTCCTTCAGTCATTGGCTTCCTTTCATGGCTGTTAACTTCCTTCTGAATTCCTTTTCTTTGGTTGTTTGGCTGATTAGGCAGTCTTTGCCAATGCTGGTATGGCGACTTTGCTGACAAGCACCTCCGCTGTTGTTTACATTTACATTTACATTTTTGACTGGTCAAAAAGGGGGTTTATGTTGAGGGTGTAGCAAGTGGAGGTGCCCTCTTTAATCTGGGATATATAGGCTTAAAAGCATGTGTCCCTTGCTAGAGTTTCTGAAGGACCGTTGTCTAAAAGTCTCCCAAAGGGTTCAAATAATGTGATCATGACGGATAATTATGTTTTTAGGAACCAGTGACATAAAAAAATAAAACTGCAGCTTTAATGACCACAGTGTGCCCATCCTCTGACGGCTACTTTCAGCACCATTAGCATAATGGATAAGCAATAAACTCCTGATAAACCTGTGGCAACTGTGTAAAGCTATCATGTCAATATGGACCAAAATCTCTGATTAATGTTGCCAGCAATTGTTGGAGGTGTCGTAAAGGCTTAGGCAGCTCTGAAGACTAAAAGGGGTCCAATCAAGTATTAGCAAGGTGTACCTGATAAACTGGCCAAGTTGGTTCAGTATTTAAAGGTCCCATATTTTGCTCATTTTCTGCAGTTTAACATGGATCCTTGATGTCTTCATGTAACATGCTTTGGTCAAAAAAGCCTATGAATCAAGCACAGCTGCATTCTTTCCACGCTCACATAACCCTGTTCAGAACAGCTGTTTTTGAGGGTGGTTAATATGCTAATGAGCCAGAGCAGAGCAGCGGCCAACACAGTACATACGGAGACTTAACAATAGATCCGCAGCGTATCTCGAACGAAGCGGAGCGCACTGCTGCTCCAGCCACACAAAGCTTACAGTCCTGAACAAACATGAACCTCAAATTAATGCAGCTTACCACATAACAGCAAAGCTAGTTTCCCCCAAACATCACAGGCTAATGCAGCCTAGTCATGAATATTGACAAACATCTTGTGCAGTTACCTCTGTTTCACTTCCCTCTGCTGTTAGCATTAGCTTGTAGCATTGAGCAAAATAAAAACTACATAGCATTAAAATACTCATATTTCCATCATCAGGTTTGGTGACGGATTGTTGGCACTGAAACTGGATTCAGGAAAAGTCTAGTTGCCAGTCCTGTGTTGCAACTGAAGTTGAAGAAGCAGTAAGAAGTGAAGTGGCACAAATATACAGGTATTAGCCGACTGTAGCAGGCACATTCCCTTCAAAAATAAAGTTAATCCACTGGGCCCTTTGGTCTTCCAAGGCCGGTAGCCTATATGTGAAGATATATGTGGCTGTTTACAGCCAAAAACCATCAGTGATAGGTTTTGGGTCTAGACATGGTGCACACGATCTTTCGCTAAGAATGTAAACAACATGGCGGCACTTCGCACAGAAATTTCTCAAGCTGGAGAGGCAGGTTTATGCAAATAAAATGCTTGTTATGTAACAGAATATCCACAGACTAACAGCTCGCCAAATACCATGAGTTTACATTTCTGCAGCCTGCTAAATACAGGTTTTGTTGTCTAATCTCACATGTTGTGTCCTGGGAGGAAGGCCAAATACCCAAAAATGTGTTCAAAAGCCTTCAAAAAGTGATTTTTGCATATGTCCCCTTTAAAGGATGAAGAACAGAATATTTTTCAGTTAAACTTTACCTTTTTCAAAATCTAACACATCTACGCCTACAAGCACATTATGCTTTATCCTCCTGATATACTTCTCATGTACAATACATACCTGTTGCTTTACATGCATCAGCACATAGGCTATCTGCTCACTCCCTGTCCTCTGTACCACATACACTTCACCACCATCCATTTAGCCACACAGTCATCACATTCATCACTTCCCGCCCACCTCACAGCGATACACGCAACCCGCATTTCCACCAATTCATTCCTCATCGTCCCCACTCAACACATGGATATTGGACTAATGGGTCTGATAGCACGCCCACTGCTGTTGCAAGAAACACTGCGAGTATTGGAATAAAGGATGAACTGTGAGTGAGGAGGAAGAAATTTATAGACAGGAGAGAAAAAAAAGACCAGGAGATAGAGGTAGAGAAAACAGATGGTGAAATGAAGAGCAGAGTGATGAAACCGGCGTGTGGAGAGGTTCAGAAATGAACCAGACTGACAGGAAGTGCCAGCAGAAGGGAAATGTGAAAGTGCGTCTTGCTGTATTTGCGCAGGGCTGCGAAGCTGTCAGCACCCCTGATGTACAATCCAAACATGGGGATCCTTTGATTGTGACATTTTTTGTTGTATTGTACTTTTTTGTCTGGGCTCAAAGTAAGTGCTGTCGGACGAAATGAAAGCTCCAGAGAAGAGCTTGGGAGAAAAAAACACTGTCTCGCCAGTCGCACACGAAAGAAAACACTTGTCTGGTTGGACTCCTGTGTTTGAAAATGTGTATCCCCAGAGCTTGAGTGATTTAAATGCATTCTTCCCACATGCTGAAATATTGCTTTTAGAGATGGGATGGGTTTTTCCACCTGACTTATGTTTCCTCGTGTTGGATAATTTGATGGATTTTTATCTTCCAAGGAAAACTAGAACTACCGCTTGATGGTTTTATGCCTCTCTGAGGTATAGGATTGCCAGACAATGGAAGTACAGTAGTGGAGACAAAGATCTGGGGCAGTTTTTTGTATAATTAGTTGAATTCTTTAGTCTTTAATAGTGTGGGTTCAGGTTTAATCATACACTTTGGTTAGGGCATCCTTTAAAGTTGTGTGGGTCAAAGTGATAACTAAAATAACAATAAAACAGATGAAACCACTTTAATTTCCCCCACTTCCCGTGACTGAGTCTTGACTGGTCTGTGACTGAAACACACTGGGACCTACATCATCATGACTGTAATGGGACCTCCCCTCAATGGCATGACAGAAAAGTAGTGACTGGTTAATGCTAATGCTACTCCAGTAAGAACAAGCCTATTGGATGTGTTTTTGTGAAGAACCATCAATGAGCATGTTTTTGGTGGACTTTTGGCACTACCATTGTCTGGATGCTGGCTGGTAATTGGCTGGAACTTGGCAGGCATTTGGCTGGAAGGGGAAAACTAAATTAGCTGCATTTGAATGAAGTCCGAGTAGAGTTACAAATTTCTGGAAATTTTCAATGTTGGAAACTTTCCATGAGAGTTAACAGGAATTTATTGCAATAACCGAGAGTGAACCTGGAATTTACAAAACAGAAGGTTGGCCCTTAAACAGGGATTTTAAAAATAGTTTGTAAAAGTATATTTTAGCATAGTCCTGACCAAACCAACTAGATTACACAAGTATGCTTGAGAATATCTATGCTATGAATCAATCACATGCACAGTACATAGCACACTGCTAACTGCAGGGGTATTGAGGCCCAACCCTGCTTGCACTGCTTCCACCCATATGATTCTCGAACATCTGAGCTCATGGACTACAGAAAGTAAAGCTAAAATTGATTGTTCAGTAAAATATTTAAAACTTTAATCTTTTCTAATTGTGCTATTTTGCACGGATGTCTGCCCCTGAAAAAACAAAATGTTCATAGTTATCTTTTAATATGACACAGTTCATTAAAATTACCCCCATTTACGGTTAACTGCAGTAATTTCCATTAATTCCTATAATTCCCATTTCCTATGTGTAATATTTTCTAAATTCTCCATCTAAACTTCCAATGTCAAGTTTCTGGGAAGTTTTTGGAATTTAAAGACATTTTCTGTCCCTTTGCAACCCTAAGTCCCAGTGACCATTGTCACATTGACCTTTAAAATCTTAGCAATTCATCTTTAAGTCCAAATCTACACAGCAAATTGAGAAGAGTTATAACTTAAGTGTTGGTATAATTTCAGTAAGTATAGAGTTGACTGAACTCTAGACTGAATTAAATTGCTGGGTGATTTTTTTTAGAGGAGGCTTTGGAACATTCTTGAGGGCAGTCCATAAATGCAGCTGTACTGTACATACTGTCTCAACCAACCTTTAGATCAACCTACCCACAGTTAAAGAGGAGGGGTGATGTTGGACTTTGGGAAATTTAACCAACAGCGACATTCGTTGGGCTTGTATGTGCTTATGATGCCCCCTTTGCGCCTGGCTTTACACTGAAAACATGCATCCTCAAAACAGCTAAATACAGCCCAACACACCACAAAATGAAATGAGCTTTAGACGACGTGCCTCACACTTTCAAAATAGGACCCTTGGTGATTGAACTCTTGAGTCAGAATGGACTCTTGTGCCAAGTTTGAGGTAAATCCCTAAAAGCATTCTTGAGAGCTCATGTTCAAAATGTAGCGCAGACAGGCTTAAAGATGAAGAATACATGCTGGCTGCCCTGTCTTTCAGAGAAACAAAAGCGTTTTACTCTAAGACTGAAAATATTCCCCTCTCCCTCTACCCACACACGTCTTTAAGCGTTACAGGAGGGGGTTATTAGATTATTAAAAAATTACATTTCCTACAATGCGCTCATTTGTGAGTAAATTAGCACAGCTTCAATATCCTTTATTCTTTAACCATCCTGATTTAATAAATGGTAATTATCTCCAGGCATGTGTGATGAACAGAAGAAAAAAAAAAACAATAGCGCTGATTAGTTTAGGAATGCAAATTTGTGCCTGGAAAGTGAAATTACAGAAACTAGTTTTATACTTTGATGAATTAAGTTTTTTAGAGGCAAAGAAATCAAATCCCAGCTCTTTGTTTCAGCTGCAATGTAGTCTTACTCTTTGACTGAAGAAGTCTTTGGGCTATTTTTAAGTGTGTCATGGCAAACTTGTTCTTCGAAAGTGAATGGTGTTCTTGATATATGACTCATTAAATCTTATTTTTAACAGAACAGACTAATAAGGACCCAAGAAATTATAGCTCACAGTGTTCAGGAAGAGTTTTATGACAGTCTGAGTCAGTACAAAGCTAATCAACAAATGCAGAGGAACAAATTTGAAAGGAAATGAGCAAATGTCACAAACTCATTTAACTTTCTAAGGAAACAAAGCTGTAATGAGGCGACAGAGAGTTCGCAACAGGAACAGGGGTTTGAACACTTAGAGACAGTGTTGGGCAAATTACTTTAAAAAAAGTAATTGGCTATAGGTACTAGTTACTTTCCCAAAAAAGTAATTGAATTACTAACAGAATTACTCCTTCATAAATGTAATTAGTTACCAGGGAAAGCAATTGATGCATTACTTTTTTGAAAAAGCTTTCGCTGATTGAACGGCGTGGCTTTGCTTTTCCGTGTCCTTCCTTGTTGTTACCTGGCCTGCTACCAGCAATGCTAGGCAACATCAACGGAGTTATCTTTGATTTTGGCCTTTAGCTTTTAAGAGTTATTTACAACAGACAAACACTTTGCTCCGGGCCATAATGTTCACTTCACATGTATGTTCTTGCCTTTTACTTCTAATACTTCCATCCTGGAAATGCCAGTTTTAACTCCACAGAGCGCTCCAGACTCGCCATTGCTGCATCTAGCAGTGTTGCCAGATTTTGCGACTGAAATAAGCACCAGGTTGATAAAACAAGCCCAAAACAAGCGACCTCCAGCTACAATTTTTTTCTAATGCTATATATTACTTTTTTTGAAAGAGAAATCTACATGAAACGTGTTTTAATTTTTATCTACATTACATTTGAATTTCACAGTGACATTTCTTCTTATTTGTCTCTTAATTTACTTTTTCAACATCCTTTTGTTTGGAGATGGAAAATCCTTTTATTTACACTGAAGTGAAGGGAGGGACTACTGTTATTTATAACTCTGTTATTGCTATACAATCTGTCTGACCTTGGTTTTTGCAACCAAACAGACATAGTCAGGGCTTTTATCTAAATTTTATGTTGATCCTCTACAGCTTTATTATGGAGAAAACAGCAGTAGCTGCATTAGAAATAAACTTAATTCTGGCTATAAGGATTTATTTTTGGTGGAAACATCATTTTCTGCCCTCTTTTTACAGTAAAATTCACATTTGTGTGAATCGTGACTGGGGGTAAAATAATTGGTATAACTTCTGAACTGAGTTTCTATTGGTTGAAGAGCATGTATCAGATCCCTCCGGGGTTTGGGAGCACAACAAACCCAAATGAGCAACTGCACTACTGGAACAATCCCAAAAAGACACAACCCACAGCTGCCAATATTTACAAGAAACTTTTAAAAAAGGCTGAAGTCACTTATAAGAGGTGGACCTGGCAACTATGGCTTCTAGTTCTCTTGTGTGGCTGTTTGTGGTGCAGCTCCTGTCCTGTGCCTGGCGGAGTAAGGCAGGTCGGATAACAGCTGCTAGACATTGGTGCATAATAATGCGCCACAGTTCACTGTTAACATAACAGCGTTGTAACATTTGAAATAGTAATTAATTAGATTACCCATTACTAGGAATAAATAACAGCGTTAGTAGCACCGTTATTTTTAAAGTTGTTATTCCCAACACTGCTTAGAGACCTTATCTGTTTCAGTTCATAGAAAGTGTTTGGAAAGATTTTAAAAGCATATCTGACAGGTGATTTGGTCTGTTGCTCCGCCAGTTGCACTCATTACAGGATAGTCAGATAACGTAGAACGTGGGCTCTACTGCCATGGTGTAAAATACAAAGTGTGAGAAAAAGCTCTTGCCAAAACAAAACAAAAATTGAAATGTTGTCAGTGTTGTTTGTTTTTAATCTAAAACAGAAATGAGGTCGAGATCTGATAAAAAAGCTACCGCAGCTGTTAGCATAAATGCTGATATCTTTTCGAGCGGTCACTTCCTGCTGTTGTCACATTTAAAGCTACTGCCTCTTCCTGCTCTAAAGAATGCTGATTGGGCCACGCTGAACCTTGCAGTACAGCTGGATCCGCCTGATTCAATGTCAGGCTGATCACTCTGTCCAGGGGCGCAGATGGGATTTTTGAACTGGGGCACCATGGCTGTCAGCAAATAACCTATTTTTGTGTATACATAAAAATAAAATAACAACATTCTTATTTTACATTAAGCCTTCTTTAGGTAAGAGCTAACACCCTTTTAATATCAGTCTAGTTAGGCTAGTCAACATTACAAATTGATTATCTGCCACATATGGGAAAGTCAACAGGCAACAGGCATAGGACAGTCTACTTTCATTGTTTGTTTTTTGGAAAAAAAAAAAAAGATTTTTTTTTTTTTTTTTTGTTTCTTCATTTTGTTTTCTCATTGAACTGAAACCACCTGCTCCGTCATAATAGTCTTTAGACAATGGTCTGCAACAGGTACAGGCACAGCTACCAGTTCTTCTTTAGGACCCTGAGGAGTGAGAGTTTGCCTGATGTTGTGTTCAATTGGAAGTTGTAACTTGGAGCTCTGATAAACGTAACCCCATAGTTGAGAGGTCTGCGCTCTCCGAGTGCTTTTCTAGTTTTGCTCATCTCAACTCGTTCTCCTTAAAGGTGCAGTGCAGCTGGGAGCTGTTTCAGCCACTTTACCAACTAATGCCAAGTACCTGATACAACCCAAGAGCTCACTTCGTAATCATTCCACTTCATGTGTTTTCTGCCCCTTGTGTTCTGCTCCTGTTAGAGATCATGAACACTCACCAGCACATACAGGATTGAACACAAAGTCAAAAAAGTTCTATTGTCATCAAAAAATCTGAATTTGCACTCATGAACTCTCTTATTTACTCAACTGTGTGTGATGCCCATGTTTATACAGTGCCATGAAAAAGTATTTGCCCCCTTCCTGATATCTTACTTTTTTGCATATTTGTAACACTTAAATGTTTCAGATCATCACACATATTTTAACATTAGACAAAGATAACCTGAGTAAATACAAAATGCAGTTTTGAAATTATGGTTTTATTTCTTAAGGGAAAAAAGCTCTCCAAACCTACATGACCCTATGTGAAAAAGTAATTGCCCCCTCAACCTAATAACTGGTTGTGCCTGTAATTGCAGTCGCCGTGTTTGCGAAGAGTTTCTTTGTTAGTTAGTGCCTTGTAAAAATGGGGCAGATCATATTGGATTATTCCTTTTTCTGCTCCTTTTCATTATTATTTTTGCTTTCTTCTTGTTTGTATTGAAGCGCTGTCTGTTAATAATAAATGAAATAAACATTAAAATTCAATGAAATGAAGAGTGATCTCTAACTTTGTCTGGTGAGTGGCGCATTGAAGAGGAAGGCTGCATGACTGATGATCAGTTTTGTATTTTTCTCTCAAAAATAAGGACATGAAACAATTATAAAAGCAGAGTTTAATGAGTCAAAATCACTGTGATTCACTCATTATTGTCTCACCAACAGCAGAGATTTTGGTTAAAAAAGTGTCCCCAGCTTCAAAAAGGAGACCTTACTATATAAAAGCAATAATTCAGTAATTACACACAATATATTCAGTGAAATATTAATATTAATTAATTTAAATAATCAACATTAGAATTTAAAATGTTATTTATTAGTGACTGCTGATATAAAAATTTCATCCAACTCTTCACAGTGTAGGGAACGAGTCAATGTTAATAAAGTGAAGGCTGCATATTTTTGACCAAAAAGTATCTGTACCAGTATCTGCACAAATAAGTTGAGGAATATCGGCATATTTTATATCAGCAACAATCCAGCAACACGATGTTCTCACAAACATATTGCTTATTATACTGAGTATTATTACAATCATCAATCAATGAGTGAAATACATTACAGACTACTAATTCCTCTATTCCTCTACAGTCAGATAAAAGTAACGAAACATATAAAAATGAGTACAACTGTAGGAAATTATATCTGCTCAGCTTAAAATTTTCTTGATGAGGACTCCCTGACCTCAGATCCCCCCACACACACCTTTTTGAGTCAAAATGAAAATAAAAATGAAAAACAAATGAGCTTATAACAATTCTAGTCAGCTGAAACAACTTTTTTCTACTATACTTACATTTTTTCCAATATATTTTACTTATTTTTAATCATACAAACACATTTAGCGTTGCATATACACAATTTTTACAGGAATAAAACATCAATTAAACACCCAATTTTGTGCAGAGAAATCCATACATATCAAAAGCCAAAGATTATTATGAAAACATGTATTGTTTTTTTTCCATCCTCATTAATTGTTTTTTTCAAATAAACTTGTGGGTGGTATGAAATCAGACAGAAGGCTGCATGGGGCTCTTAGGCTGCACCTTGCCATCCTTGGTCCAGACAAATTGGCAATCTTAAGGGCTTAAAAATAAAGCCAGAAGTGCCAAAAACTGCAGTTACTTGAGTGTCCACTTGAGGCTGGCTGCAGGAAACTTGGAAGTTGCAAGATTGTCTTTGGGGTATTGGTAGTTTTTACAGTCTAAACCAACATATTCAAAGCCTGGACTAACAAATAGTATGTACTGTATCTAAAGCCTCTCACTATTTATCCTATAACCTGTGAAGGCTTTCCAGTTTTGAACTGTTAGGAACAAGATTGGCATGGGTACAAGGTCGCATGGTTTTGAGATGGGTCATAGGCCTTATGGGCCGACCAACTCTTTATCATTCAAAGACTCCTCTAATTATCAAATGACAAACATCTCAAGGCATTGTCCAGTTTTTTCATCAGTCAATGGTCCAGACCTACCACTTAAACAAGACAAAAGAAAAGGGTTCTTAAGACTGAAACAAGCATGAAACAGGAAATGAGAGCACTGAAAGATACAATACACTAGAACACTTCCTTATATTACTGAGAAGGACATGTCACTTCCAGCTGAATCTCCCTAATAAAGACAGAACAAATCAAGCTAATATGAAGAGAAAACATCTGCAGTTGTCTGTGATCTTCTAAACAGCAAGAAAGAGAGACTGTTAAGAGCCTTAAATCTTACTCGAACTCACAAGAAAAAAAAAAAAAAAACTTTACGGCTGAATTATTCATGTACAACTAACTTGATTGCTGCAAGGGGCAAACACAGCACTTGTTTTTATTTCTTCCTTTTTTTTAATCTCATTTGGCCATGTTTTTTTTTTCACTGCTGCAGAAGTTCCTAGATAAGGTTTCAGCTTTTCCCCTAATCAGCTAATGTTAGATCCCTTTAATTAGCAAAGCCTCCCTCTGCTTGATTTCTATCACTTTCAAACTTTATGTGTCTATTTACCATTCCTCCGTAGTAATGAACATATCAGCTTTTTGCAATCAAGCCGAAAGGTTCACGGATGGGAGTCATTAATTAACTATATGTAATTAAAATCTGTTTCTATGGCTGCTCTTAGAAGACAGGGGAGAGGACTGGGTGGGGGTTTCCAGTGGGTTCTGAGGGTTTGAGCCCAAGTACTCAACTTATGTGTATGAAATATGAAAGCATAAAAGCACATGTATAATTGGATTCTTGATAGTCTTTGAAATTACTGTTTCATATAATATCATAATGGTTCCTGTGCCCTTGCCCCAGGAACTGCCAAATGACCATCTGTGGAAATCTTAAGACCTCAATGCGCCCTATTGTGATTGTGGTTTGGAGCGTATCATCTATTTTTTTGCTATGTTGAAGATAAATATCTTGGCGTGAAACCTGCACACAAAAGGAATGGATTATGTGCCTTGATTAACCATGGGTGTGTTTTGGGCAAAACATAGATCAAACCAATCATCATGTCAGCGCTCATTCCCTTTAAATCAATATGCATCATGCAGCTGGTGTTTTGCCAATTACACTCTGGGTTTAATTGTTTGGCACAATTTCAGGTGGATTATTCAATTCATTTTCTTTGATTGTGTCACTACACCTAAATAACACACACAACACTGTATCAAATGTGTTAACGCTTGGATTAAAGTTATTTTCTTCCTGAAGCATTCAGAGCAGAATAAATGATCCAATAGATGAGTCAGACACTTCTGCATAAACATAAAAAGGAAACCTCATTAATTATCAAAATCTCCAGTTAATACTGTAAGGATCAGGCAGATTTGTGTTTATGATAGACCTGTTAACAAAACAGACTAAAAAAAAAAAAAAGAAAAAACAGATGGCTTTAAGCATGTTATTTGTTGAATTTTCCTTCATGATTTTTTGGCTTTATTCTCTATTGTGTGTGTAAAACATACTGGTCAGCCTGTTTTATAATCTGTGAGCATTATTGTCTGAGATTCATCAGTATTTATACAAATATTGCAAATGCAGCTGTGTTTTGAGACAATCTTTAATCCTATGTGTGTTTTTACTTCTTTCTGGGGGTATTATGCTCACCACAGCACACTGGAATAGCGCACTGAGGAGCACTGCAAAAATGCTCTGTCTATAGGTATAAACTTGAAACTGAATTCATCAACAAAAGCTCTGTTAATAACAGTAGAAGTGTGTTTCTGTGCACCCCA
This sequence comes from Cetoscarus ocellatus, assembly GCA_037902135.1. Classification (NCBI taxonomy): domain Eukaryota; kingdom Metazoa; phylum Chordata; class Actinopteri; order Labriformes; family Labridae; genus Cetoscarus; species Cetoscarus ocellatus. The sequence goes on along the minus strand of JBAMNC010000520.1, from coordinate 609,808 downwards.
TGTAAGTGAAAAAAGCTCAGTAAGAGAGTGAGAGTTTTAATCTTGTGAAATGCATCCTTGAAATAGCAGGGACACAGTCAATTTCTGCAGTTAGGAACACACCAGCTTTGCACCTGACCTCTCCATAAACACACCATTGAGTGTAAATGGGAGCTCTTTTTTAACAGCATGAATGTGAAAAATAGACAAGACATCTGTGCTTCACACCAAAACACTCAGGCATATGATAGGGCCCAGGGTCTGGTACTCTTATGTTCATCTGTGGCTGTAAATGTAAAATATAAAAAACAAAATGCTGACTTCCTGTCAAAGCTTGCACAAATATCCTCTGCGAGGGATTACCAGATGATATTCACACAGCTGTGTCCCCTATCATTTCTATCCATTTCAACACTATACATCATTTTAATCCATTTTCTGAGAAATAACGTGATGCAGGATCACTGCTCACTCAGCCTCTCCTGCTCCTTTAGGTCCCCTTTTAGATAGGTAAGCAAATGTGCTCTTACACACACACGCACATCCACTGCTCTGTGACACTTTGTTTCTCCTGTAGCTGCTCTTGCTCTTTTTGTGCCTCTCCGTTTGATATAAACAAACTCATGTTGATGTTTTGCATATGCAGCTGTAACCACATCACTCAATCTAAATTACCTAATTACTGTGCATAAAGTGATCAGTGATGTTAAAAAGCATAATCTTCCTGGTCATTCAACTCCTTTGCTGTAAAAACAGTCACCTGTCAAGTTGAATTAAAGTAACAAACACATCAAAATCAGATTTTTTTTTTTTTAACTTTCAACTTGTGGCAATACTCTGCTGCTGTTGTGAGGAGAAATAAACCTCAATCACTCAGTCAGACACTGCAGGATCTCAATCCATTTCAGTAAATTGTGTTACTGATGCCATTAACAAGCTCCTCCCCTTTCTCAGAACCATCTTTACCCCAAAAGGTGAGATCTTGTTTGGAGCTTAAAAGCAGGGCGACTGACTGCAACCTTGTATGTCTTCAATTTTTGAATTACCACACCAACAGTGGTCTCTTGCTCTCCAAACTTTTTACTGATGGTCTTGTAGCCCATTCTAGCCTTGTGCAGGTCTGCAGTCTTGTCCCTGATGTTCTTTGACAGCTCTTTGCCCTTACCCATGGTGGTGGAGAGGTTTTGTATGTATAGCTAAAGGTCATTTAGCCTGATGTTCATCAATTGCTTGTACACATGCTATCTGAAGTATATATAAAGAGACTTTTGATAAACTTTGTCAAAATGTCATCTCTGATCCAAGAATGAACTAGAAAAGCACTCAGAGAGCGCAGACCCCCGCCAAGGTGATCCGGATCAGTCCCAAAATTTAATCAGTTCTTCCATATCCCATTTCCGACCAATTCCTGAAAATTTCATCCAAATCCGTTCAGAACATTTAAAGTTATTTTGAACACAAACAGACAAACAGACAAACAGACAGACAGTTAAATGCCGGCAAAAACATAACCTCAACGTGCAATGTTTTAGTTTGCACACTCAACTTAGCACTCGATATTTTGGATCTTAGTAGATCAGGCCCTTAGTGGTATAAGATCAACGTCACTGTGACTTCAAATCTTGGTCAAAAAAAAAAAAAAAATATGCTACTGCACCATTAATGACACAAGATTTCTTAAAATCGTGGCACCATAAAAGTGCACCAGCTCTCCTTCTCGACCCACCACTGAACATTCATTGTATATTTACCTCATGGATACACATAGCTGTCAGATAATAGATCTAGTTTTATAATTTGTGACTACCATGCCTCAATAGTCTTTTATTTTGTCCCTGATACGTTTGAGTAAATTTTCAGCAGTTTTCATATAGGCTTATTCAGCTCTAAGTCTTTGGAGACCCGGAGCGTAATTGACTGAAAGGTTAGCTAGTGGAGCAGCGAGAGGCATGTTCCACTTGAGTCTCTACTTTATATTGCGGGTATTCATCAACTTAAGTGATGAGTCTGCATGATGAATGGTCCCTCATTAATATCATTATGCTATTAGGCTGCATCTCTCTCACTCCTCTCTGCTTTCATTATGCATATGTACTCACTGGTGTATTGCTTGTGGGTTTGTTGTCTTTGTGTTCTGTTTCTTTTTGCATTCTTTTCATTCACCATTTACACATTCCCTTCCCCTTTTCCCTCAGCCAACAGTAATAAACCCATTAGTGTAGGGACACAAAAACACAGCAGAGTTGTGAGGATTTCTAAAACTCCACAAAGTTATAATGAAGCCATATTTTGTTCCAATAGAACTTATGGTGTCTGAAATAATTTACAGGAAGTTGCAGTTCGAGCGCTGCCATGTATTGATGTGTTTGTAATGAGCTTGCTACCTTGTCTAAAGCCAGACAGTCAGTGAAGTGAGTCTGTTGAGTTTATTAGTGAAAGTGACTGCACAAAGCAGGGCTTGAAGTGAATAAAATGCCGCCAAAATACTGTTAAACAAAAGCTGAAGCCAGCAGTAAATAGTAATGCAACTTTTTAGCTGGCATCACTAAGGCAAAAGTTCTCCTTTTTTTAGTGTCACTGCATGAAAGAATTTTACTTGTGTTTTCATAAAATGAAACCTTTTGTACTGCACCATGTGATGTGAGTTAGTTGGTGTAGGTATACTGCTGAAATAAGGTACCCACCTGTGATTTCTCACGTTCAATGTGAATGTGATTTATTACCCTTTTTCTATGAGCTAAGCCGGTACTGAAGCCGAACCTAGCACCAGTTCTTTGTTTTTCCACTGCCTGAACACCAGCTCCAGGCTCTAAAAAATGGTGCAAGAGTGAGCACCAACTCTATGCTGGTCCAGACTGGTGCCATAGCCAGAACAGAATCATGTCAGGAGGCAGGGGCGGAGTTATTGAGCTCAAAAATTATTACTCTGTGCCTTACAGTCAACAGCAATTTAATTTGATCTAAAGTCAGAATAGTTAAAGTTTATAGTTGGCGGTTTAGTTAACAATGGCAGAGCTAACAACAGCTAACACCTTGAATTCATGGTTAGATATTAAATTTTCTCTAGTAATTCCCTGTCTTCTGGCATGTAATCGCTATTGTCTGCGATTGCTATGCAAACAACTGGTCTAAAGAAGTTGAATTTTCCATCTCTGTAACGTAATGTATGCCTGCAAACAAAACAACAGCACCTGCACAGTGGCAACAAACATGCATTTTCATTGTTTTGGTGCTATGGTGTGGGCACTGATGGGTAAGTAGATGCGTATGCAGTGATGTATTGATGTTATACAATGATGTAATTGCATTGCTCTGACTTGGCTCCTTTTATGTGGAAAAGCAACAGGGTCTGAAGAGGTGCCTGGGCTAGCATCAACTAAGCACTGGCTCTAGCTTAGTGGAAAAGGGGTATGAGACATGGAAGTGGGACAAAAGGATCTGCTCTATGCTAGATTTAAGCTGCGTTCACACCGACTGCGACTTTGCAACTGAAATCATGTCGCCCACCCAAGTAATGTCGCATGTCCATAAATTTTGTTTCATTTTGGTCATCGTCACAGTCGCTCAGTGACATCACATCTGCTCGAGTTTCATTGCAATCACATCATATCATATAATAGGATATATTAGTTTACATCATTCCAACTGTATCCTTTTCACTCACCTACCAACCACAAAACACTGAAGCTGATGGCCCTGCAGCAGTATTGTCTGCAAGTTCTCTACGGTCCGTCTAGGCGGAACTACTGTACTCACTAACTAATGTTTCCCATATGGACATGGATTGTCACTCTGTGAACCGGAATAAAAACTGTCACGGGTACTGTCGCACACAACGCTGATTGGCTGTTGCTGCACAGCCACACACACGATATCGCCTGAAGAGTTCAAACTTTTCAACTTTGACGATCAAACGATGAGCAGTTGCCCAGAGCACGTCCGTCGCATCACGGGAGGGTGAATCACTGTACATTGACTTTACATGAAGAATGGTTGCCGAGGTCACGAAGTCGCGTTCAGTGTGTAGGCTGCTATAGAGAAGAGGTACCTTCTGAGGGCTAAAATTGTTTTGGCAGTCACTTGTTTTCTTTTTGGTTGATTCTAAACGACGCCTCAATTCATGTCCTCTTTCTGACTTTCAATGGCACCAGTACCACATGACTGAAAGTAACCTATAAAGACACAGCAGAGGTGAATGTAACAGGTGACCACTAAGGCCATTAGTCAACTTCTACAAGCAGCTAATGGCTAATGGCTACGCCAGCCCTCTCCTCGCAAATTAAACTCATACCTTTGTCTGATTTTACTGCTTTACTTTTCAGCTGTTCATTTTTGGGCCAATAAAAATGCAGCACAGAAAGTCAGTAGATTATTGAGAGCAGTAAAAACTTTATAAATTCCCAGATGGGAGCTACTGAAAACCAGCTGACAATGTTGGAAGCTAGTGTTAGCGGCCTCATGGACTCCATCTTCACCCTGGAAGAAGAGACACCAGGAAATATAAAAAAAAAAGATGTGGACTTGGAGGCAGAACAAACCGCTGCTCTATTTTGTGGTCATGTAAAAGTCAAAAAGACAACTCAATTTGTTGCTGACCTTCTCGAAAAACACACGCCTCTGGAAGACTCTGCTCTCTCTTTCTGTCCACACAGACAGAGATATGTACTCCACCTCTCAGAAACTCCAACCGCACACACACCAACACACCTAATATACCAATCACACAAGATTTATCCCTACCTGATATATAACCCATGGACCTCTCCAGCTACAGACTTCCTCCTGCTTCAGAGCTTCAAGCAGATGTTCTTGAACCCTCACAGACCACGGGCAGGTTGATGCCTTATAATTATGGATATAAACAGATTGTGCACACTGTTTAACCTGCCATCAGTGATGAATGGCAGCTCAGTTGTGCTGCATAAACTGCTGGTGCCAGAATAGAGTCCTCATGGCCACACAGGGTCAAATGCATGAAGAGGATTTAATGATGGGGGGCATTCTAACAGCCTGGGTGTCCATCTGTCTGCTAACTCTGCTTCTGCATGTCACACATTTGTGGAAATGGCAGCAGGATTAAAGCTGTGAGGCTGCCAAGTGGGGTGTAAATAAATCCTGAAGCAAAAAAAGGTAACCAGGATAAATCAAGGTAATAAACAGGAGTTGATGGGAAAATCAAGGGTCACCGGTTTAGTGCACAAAATCTGAGAAGGGAAATACATGTTTAAATACAGGGCATTAAGTTAGTACTATAACACAGAGTCACAAGAATACATATAAGATGTTTAACATCATAAATTCATGTAATTCAATAATCCAGAGACCTTACATTTCACTGTGTGACAAAAGAAACTGGAGCTTTGGGGACTAAGGTTCCCGTCGTGTGCCTGGTGCAAAGTGTTTTGGCCTGAAGCGCAGAAGCCTTTTGGAGTTTCACCTGATGCACATGTCTTCTTTATGCCCAGTGCTCTATTTAGATAGCTAATGATCAAGCACTCCTGATTGCACCTACACACTTAACCTTCCTTCTGTGTTAGGGTCGGAACCATTTTAGGTTTTAAATGCATAAAAAAACACTTTATTTGTTATTGCATCAAGCCTTTTTGACTTTGACAGGAACCTCTATTTTAAGAAAAAAAAAAAAGAAAAGAAAAAATAAAAACGATAAATTATGTGTGCTCTGTTGAAATAGTGTCATCTGTGTTGTTCGAGTCGTTTGTGACCCAGTTATAAAAATAAGATTATAAAGCAATAATTAGAGCCAAAACTAAAATCGTGGTGCATCTGTGATAACACACCGATAAATATGTCAGGAAATTAAACCCAAAGGAAACTAACAAAAACAAAGAGCTGGACCCAATTGCAGATTGAAAAGAAAAAAGCTTTATTTTAAGCAAACCAGGGATCAAAGTCCAAAAAAATCAAAACTCAGTCCATAACAGAAGCTCCGAAAAATCCAAAACAAAGTTACAACAAAAAACAGGCTGAAAACAGAAACTACCTTAAAACTCTGGAGAAACACGAGGGAGCACAGGACACATGGTGAGGAGGAAGACGAATGACCCAACAAAGACAACAAAGAAAGCAGAGACTAAATACACCAGGGGAACACCAAGCACAGGTGAAACAATCACACAGGTGGAGGGAATCATCATTAGAGAGACACACAGAAGGGAGGGCAGGAAAACACCACGAGGAACACAGGGTTTCCAAAATAAAACAGGAAACAAGAGAGACAAGGGAAACAGGATACCAAAACAGGTAACTTAACTAGGATCAAAAACAGGGGCAAGACAGTAAAACAGGGAACACCAGGAGGTCTAAGAGGGGAACATAATACAAAATAGCAGAATCAGTCAAATCCCGACAAAATATTCAGAAATGTTCACAAATATTCATGCTCATAAAGTTCCCTTGCTAAAACAAATGCTGTTTTCCCTTTTTCTTTCAGTAAATATTTATGGGTCGAAATTGACCTGTCACACCATAGATGTTACTATAGTTAATAATATTAGAATGGAACAATGTATATACATGCACCTCAACAATATGTGTTCTAACACCCCCTAGTAATAGTGACAATACAACCTCTTATTTATTTATATGATTCTCTTGAGGTTCATTTTACATTTTTTTTTATTGAAATCAAGGGTATACATACAAAGAAAGGCTTGAAGGCCCACACCAAAAAACCAATATTTTCATGGATAATGAAGCCTGACAAGGTAACCTAGAGATAAGGAAAAATAATTGCATGATAGATAATTGTTTTTAGTGTAATTTACAGCTGATTTAAGGCACCGGTCAAAACCGACCCTATCATGGAGCGTGTATAGAGAAAACTAACACTTTACAAGGGTTAACAACTGCACCTTTGTCCGAACTCCCGAGGGCAACATTTTTTTTAACTTCCCATTGTCTTTTTCCTGTGTTCCACCCTCTCTTCTCACTGGCTGTTGGCAACATGTGTTTGCAGAGGGGTCAGTAATCAGTTCACTTTACCTGACTGCTTACAGATTTGATTAAAAAAATCCAAACCTGTTTGATCAACTGCAACTGAGGTCATCATCAAAGTTCTGTAATACATCTGCTCCAAAACAATCACCACCAGGTGTCTTGTGCTGCTGTTGGATTCAGAGCCAAAACACTGCAGCGTTCTTTCTCCAGTGCAATCATTGTACAGATAGTGATGCTGCATCATCTTCACTTCTGTGTGCTTCAGTGCTTTTCTCAACTCTTTAGTTGATGCTACTAATACACTTTTTTAATGTGTAACACTGCAGTAAGGATATAAATTGTGATATAAATTGTTTGTTCGCTGTCATATTAGGGACACTGACTTCTGCCAAGTATATTTGACATTGTGTGCTGCCTGTCGGTAAACCCCCACCCCCACCCCCTTACCACTTTTTCCCTTTCCAGCAGGGCAAATTTGAACAACCATGTCAGTGAATTAAAGATATTACCCTGATAATATCAGGATTGCATGTGTGCAAAGGACTAAACAGATTTTTGTGCCAACTAGCGAAGCCAACTGTGCCCTACACTGGTGCAAACTTTGCACAACTGCGAATCGTGGTGGGAAATTTGGTGTGTCCTTAGCTTAAAGGGTTAGTTTGGGTTTTTTGAAGTGGGGTTGCTCAGGGCCCATGGCACTTGTAAAAATGATTGCCAGTAAAGGAACTTGCAAACTTTGTCCCTGGGGGGAGATATTCAGAGGTGGACACCAACCGGTCAGTAGAAGCACATGGTGCCACCAAAAGGAAAAGTTAAATGTAAAGAATCTTACTATATCATATTGTCAAGCCAAAGTATTTTTTAGAGTACTTTTATCCTTTAAGTAGGTTGATTATGAGGCTTTCAGTGGCACCATGTACTGCTATGCCCTGACTAGCGTATGTCCCAGATACCTTCCCCCGGGACAAAGCTTGCAAGTTCCTTCATTGGCACTGATATTCACTAATAACATGGGCTTCTAGCAACCGCACTTCAAAAAACCTAAACTAACCCTTTAAGCTGTGTTTCAGTTAGGAAGTAGGTAACTGGTGACTAAAGGAGGTTGCTTAAGTAGATGTGATACATTCTAAGTATCAAATCACATGTAAAGCACTTGTGTCCTTAACCAAACATTACAACATTATGAAGACATCAACACTAGGTGTCTGGTAATGTGGGTCTGCAAGAGGGATTAAGTAATAATAAATTATGCATGATGCTGTAATACTGTGACTAATCACTCCTGTAGATTCTGTCTCTTCATATGTGAGAAAATTTCAGGACAGAGAAATGCTGAAAGCAATGAAACCACAGCAAACACTGGTATTAACAAAACTGTTGTGCAGCTCTGCTCGTGAAAACACAAATAGAAGTTGTTCCTGATGTCTGTGCTACCGTGCTTCATCCAGCTATTCTCTCACTGTAATCTCTTCTGGCAGCGTGCTGAAAACACTCGGTTTGTATCCAGCAGCCCACAGCATTGTCTGTTCTTTATTAACAGTCTGAGAATAGCGGTCTGTAAACGTGGACCAGTGCCCCCCTACTCATCTAATATTCGGCCAGAGGTTGTATGACATTCCTCGGGGGTATGAGGCTGACATTTGGAGGAAGACTTCCATAGATAGAGTAATAATGTCAGAAGAGCGGTGGGTGTATTTTTGTCTGGAAAACAGAGAGAAACAGCAAACAGTCAGGCATTGTCTAAAATAGAGAATGATTTAATCTGCAGAGACAGACGGAGATGAGATGGAAATGACCTCAGAGAATATTGAGCTGTCTGTTGTCTCTAACTGCAAACGACTTTCCATCTATTACAGTTAATAAATCATCTAAAGCATGTGCACAGAAGTCATTATGATCTGAGAATAAATGAAGATGCAGCATCTCAGATAAACTTTAAATATCTCTGTCTTGCAGTAACAAGATAAAGCCCAAGTCATAAATTTTGTTTGATTGATTTGTCTCAAATGTAATTCTAGTCATGCTTTGTCCTGTGCAAAAAATGTGGCATGCAGCGCAGGTGTCTTGGTTTGGTATAATATGGTTCAATTCAGTTTGGAGTGGTTAACCCTTTTACTGCTATAAATATAACAGGCTGCATGGTCTTTTTTTCCCTTTTTTTTGTCAATAAATGTGTCAGAAAATGTCTTTTGAGTATATTATTTGCACCTTTTTTCAAGAAAAATAAAACATTCCAGTAAGTATTTGTCATTATTATGTTATACATGCTTAAAACAGTGTGTAATGGGAAGAAAGGGAAAACTGGATTTGAATTTGGAGCTTTTTATTTTGTACCTTTTGCAGGAATCAAATTTAAAATAAATATTTGCAGCATGGTGGCACAGCATGTAGTGCATGTAGGGATGGGAATCAAATAATAATTCCGATGAGAATCGATAACAAATAGCTAAAAGAATCGATATCATTAGTCTTTTTGCATGGTGATTCCCTTATCAATTCCTCTCACAATCTTACAAATTGAGGACATCATGCGCTCATCAGATGCAATCGGCTCAAGGGCAACACAGAAGTAATCATGGCAGACAGGAGACTGAAGTAGTCAAAACATTAGCTTTATCTTACACAACATGATGCTAACTGCAAAACATCCAACAGGATGTCAATCAGTGGTGGAAACACCAGCAATATGCTGAGGCACTTGTCTTGGCTGCATAGCCCTAAATATCAGGACAGCCATGTGTTTGGTGTAGTTGACCCTGAAAACCTGTAGATCTGATTTTTTTGGTGCACAAAATCCACAGGAATCGATAAGGGAACCAATAAAGAATTGCATCAGTAAGCAGGATTTGAAAATGGCATTGATATCAACAAATTGTTATCAATTCCCATCCCTAAGTGCATGTGCCTCACAGCAAGAAGGTTGCTGGTTTGATCCCCGGGTCGGGCAGGGCCTTTCTGTGTGGAGTTTTCATGTTCTTCCTGTGCATGTGTGGGTTCACTCTGGGCACTCCAGCTTCCTCCCACAGGCCAAAAACATGCTCAATAGGTTGAGTGGTGACTCCTAATTGCCCTTAGGTATGAGTGTGAGCATGAATGGTTGTCTGTCTCACTATGTGGCCATGCGATTGGCTGGTGACCAGTTCAGGGTGTACCCTGCCCTGACCACCCCGAAAGGGATAAAGGTGATGGATGGATGGAATATGGCAAAAAAAAAAAATGAAGTTTATCAATTTAAACATTAAATGTCTTGTTTTTGTAGAGTATACTACGGTGGCCGAAAAGGGCATACACGCCACAAACAAACAAATGCGCCGCAAACGGCCAAAAAATGATACAATAGAAAACGCTGCAGAAGCAAAAACATACCAACAAAACAAATGCGAAAGAGAAATGCTGCACACAAAACCCCAAAAGAACTGCAAGAGTTGAAAGAGATTTCAGTGAAGTGCTTAAAAAAAGACATAAAGGAAAACATACCTTTTTTCACTCCTCTCCAAAAGTTTGCTAAGTTTCTTCTGAGTATCCCACTGTCTTCTTAGCCAACTTTCTCCTGAGTATCTCCTGTCTGAAAATAGGGTCTGGTCCATTCCTCTGGTCAGCTCCCCCGAGTGGCCTGGTGAACTTAGGTTTTGTGGAGTGAATTTGCAGCGTTCGTCTCTTCCAGTTGTTTTAGGGTTTTGTATGCAGCATTTCTCTTACGCATTTGTTTTCGGTTTGTATGTTTTTGCTTCTGCAGCGTTTCTGTGATTGCATCATTTTTTTTCATGCAGCATTTTTCTGTTGCATTTGTTTTATGTGTTTGTGTGTTTTAGGTGTTGCATCTTTCCTGTGTTTGGAGCGTTTGGCCATTTGCAGCATGTTTGTTTGTTTGTTTGCGGCGCATATGCCCTTGTCGGCCACAGTAGCATACTATTGAATATACATTGGAAAGGATTTGCAAAACATTGTATTTTGTTTTTATTTTAGTTTTACAAAGTCCAAACTTCATTGGACTTGTGGTTTGTGCTTCATACAGTTAATACGTAGTGCCTTAAAGCACTCTGTATGGACAAAGCTCTGATCTCTTGTTAGGTTTGTCTTGAACATGTGTCGGCAGATTTTATTTAAACCAAAAACTTTTCTCTGACATCCCTCAGTCCTCATAAGCATATTTGGTCAAGGAACTATATATTGGAAAATGTATTCATAAAGCGACATCAGCAGTATTAATATACTGTATATCAAGCTCAAATGTCTTTACGATAGCTTTAACTCTGCTGAATAAAGTACATCAGTGACCCTGACAGTGATTCTCTGAGGACATTTTTTAGTGTGTTCCTTCTATTCTAAGTGAAATAGTTTTCAGCGCCTGAATGAAAGACTTACATCACCGCATAATATCTTGAGACAGTAATGCACAGTAGAGGATTACAGAGTCTCATATTGGTTTTGAAACAAGAGAAAAGTCAGAGGCTGGGGACAACCCACACAATTCTTTCACCAAGTATAATTTCCACATGAGGCTCGGTGCTGTAAAGGTGCGTCAGGCCCTCACCGCTGAAACTGTAGGAGCCGGCAACACGTGGAAAACTCAATAACTTCATGCTCTGTTGGACAAGATTTATTTCTCAGTGCTGTACTTTCCCACATGACAGTTTCGAAGCAGCACGACTGTTACGGAGTGGAGCGGTGCAGTAGGAGTGTGCAGAGAGCCCAGTGTGGGTGTTATTGTGTATATATGCTGTACAGGTGCTGTAGGTGGAAGTGTGTGCAGGGCGCTTTTGTTCTTGTGTGAGCATCAGATAAAAATGTGCACATGTTGTTGTCAGCGGCAGTTGATGGATGGGGTGGAACATCGTTTATTGACACAACACCTTCATGTTTCACAAGGCCATCAGTCATACAGAATGCCCATCTGCTACTCTAAGCATGACCGGCGATTCACACACTCTATTTCACACACACTCCGAGCTGCTGCTGAATGTTTTTTCTGCATTTCCTCCCAGCAGAGATGACCTTCACCCATTGCCCCATTCGCTCTGAGAGGGAACCAAAGAAGGCCGCTCACAATGGTGGCCTTTCAGCTTAAAAGAATACACTTAGGTGTTTTTGAAAGGACACTTCCTGTTAACATCACCATATCTAACTCTGGCAAGACCTCAAAATGGCAACTGGGCTGACAAAAACATCCATCACTGGAATAGTGAGGAAGGTCAATGCATCTCTCAAGGTTTTCCTTTGCTAGCAAATAAAAGACCTTCCCATGATATGCACTTTTTATAAGTTTCAACAAGTCAGTGAGAGCAATATTTTACAGCACCTTCCCTTGATTTTCACCCTTAAAACTTCTGTCAACACTATCTATCATTACTAGAATGTATGGACCATTTAAAGGTTTGAAATGTGGTCTTTAACGTCAGTATCAAACTAAATGAAACTCACTGAACTCTTTGCTAACTCCTCCTTTAGTGTTTTGACTGCATTTACAGATGGAGCCACCTAAACTTCCCTCATTGTCCTCAGCAAAGTCTTGGCTGGTCCATGACAGGGAAGTGCCAGGATGTGTCCACCCTCATGGCTTGAATGAGATCCCCATTACGATGTGATAAACATTGAAGTCTTTCTATTTATATTTTACGTGAAATTGCGAGCAGAACAATCTAAAAACAAAACCTTATTTTGACTTTCATTGGCTAGTAACTGGCAGGAACTCGGCTGGTCTTTGGCTGCGAGGGGAAAGTTGATTGATTGATTTCCTGCTCGATCTTTGTTCCTACTCTCACCTATGGTCACCAGCTGTGGGTAGTGACCATAAGAACAAGAACGTCTTTCTTCCGGAGGGTGTCCGTGCTCACCCTTAGAAATAGGGTGAGAAGCTCAGTCATCCAGGAGCGGCTCGGAGTAGATGCCTCCCTGGTGAGGTGTTCAGGGCACGTCCCACCAGTAGGAGACCTCAGGGAAGACCCAGGACATGCTGGAGGGACTATGTCTCTCAGTTGGCCTGGGAACGCCTCAGGATCCCCGGGAAGAGCTGGACGAAGTGGCCAGGGAGAGGGAAGTTTGGGCTTCTCTGCTAAGGCTTCTGCCCCCATGACCTGAACACAGGTAATTTGAAGAAGACAGTCATGTACGGTACGGGAAAATTAAGGTGGTTGCATTTGTAGTTATTTGTCGGATAGATCTACATATAGATGTGTTTATTCAGTAGCACCAAGAGGCAGAGTCCTGCAGCTGCAAAATTTTTCCATCTGTACCCTTAAGGCTCATTTATGCTCAACGTTACATACGGATACAGATACGTATCATTGAAGTTTACGGGTACGGGCCAGATGGAGCAGTACCACCGGAAACCATGGGGGCAGTGTTGCTGCTGTCACTACTTGATACGCATCTCTAGAGAGAAACGAAGAAGAAAATGGCGGGGCTCTTTGAAGAAAGGTTGTGTGAGCTGGTGCGAAATTACAAACATATATATGATGTTACTTGTCCGGGACACCGCGACAAAATTAAACTCCAAAACAGCTGGGAGGAGATCGGGAGGGAGCACTACCTCCTCCACAGTCGCCATGTTTCTCTTTGTTTGTTTGTTGTTGTCAGACACTTTTAACTCCGGCCTGCCCCCTGGTGGATGCAATGGTTAACTTCTATTGCCAATGTAAAGGACGCATGGGAGTATGTGGGCAGTGACGGAACCATCATTTAAAACGGACGCGTAATTTTTCATGCGTATGACGAGCATAAATAAGCATTTATGTTTCAGAACCGCAACCCAAAAAGCTACCCACAAATTTGTCATCATCAAATCTGCATCTGCGTACACTAGACCCATGACCCAAACCATCAAAACTGATGCAAATTATAAGACTGTAAATCTTATAACTATAGCACAGTAGCACAATCTCTCATATACATATACAAACACAAAAATGCTTCATTAAGTCAGTCTCACCAAATCCAAAACATTGTCTAAGAACATTATTTCTTTTAGGCTTCCAAAGCCTTAAAAGTCTCATATTTAGGCCAGTATAACTAATGGTGAGGCTGTTCCTTTCTTGTTTTTTCCCTCTCCTCCACCTGCTGAGATTGTGTTTATTTCACACACATGTTCCTCGAGGCTATCTGACCCAGTGCAGGACTCTGCCATCAGGAACTCCCAGTCCCAAGGGGATGTCATATTGGCACCCTTCACCAGAGCCTTGACTAACTCAGCAGAATTCTGTAACCATTACTCAAGTCCCAAACCATGAGACTTTTACTAACCACACTTTGTTCCACCCTGAAAAATCGAGCAATAGATCATTCAATCACCTGCCAGATCTGCTTTTGGATATTCTCAAACACTTTCTGTGGGCTGCTGCCCAGATGGACCAGTGAAATACACTGTACAGTCTATTTGGTGTGTTAGGTTATCAAAAGCCCACCATGGCACAGAAATGACGATATTTGACATTTTCAGGCCAAAGGACAAAAGGTCAAAGTCAAAGACCCTCTTGGTAGACCTTTGCTTTTATAATTTTTTTTTTTATTTTATTTATTTATTTTTGTGTGTGTGTGTGTTTTTTTCACAAAAGAAAAATCTTGCTGATACAGTCTCAGTACTAATAGACCATACAATTTTCCTTTGTGCCCATGTGTATACCCCTCCCCCCCAGAAAAAAAAAGAATAAAATAATATAAAATAAAATGAAGACAGAAAAAATAGAAAAGAAAGCAGAACAGAGAAGAGGAAAAAAATACATAATATAATTAATAAATAAATAACAATAACAATAGGGCAGCGACAAATTACATCGGTAATGTCTATGTAGTATGCACATGTATCTTGTACCTAGTTACATGCAGATTACATAGATCTCTTCATCTTACAAATTCATACATATAGCACACATTTAAAGTTAGGGTTTACAAAAACCTGTCAGGAAGATAATAGGCTAGACCAGTCCTTGTGCTTGATCCCTTTTGGCGAGGTTCTCCAAGAAGAGGAGACCAAAATTCCTGAAAAAGATGGCTGCAATTATATTTTTCCAGGGTCAGTCTCTGCAAAGGTAAAAAAGCTGAAAGTTGATCAGTGAAGATTTTTAAAGATGGAGGAGAATCATCCTTCCAAAATAAAAGTATACATTTCTTTGCAAAATATGTAATCAAAATTAGTATTCTGCATTTTTTGTTATCCAGTTGTAAACTATATGTGTCGTTTAGCAAAATATAAACTACTGCTTGAATCATTTTTTTTTTATTCATAACAGATTGTGTAAAGGAATTTATTGAGTTCCAGTATTTTTTTTCAAAAGATCACATTCCCAAAACATGTGCATGAATGTCCCCTCCATCCTTCTACATCTAGGACATTTTGATGACACATCCTTTGAAATTTAATTCATTTTTAAAGGGGTTAAATAAAGTTTGTGGATGAATTTAAAATTATCTTCCTTAATTTTGTTACTGGTGAATGGAAAATGTATTCTTTCACATATTTTTAACCAAGCATTGTCTCTAAGGTCCTCCCTAAGTCCTCTTCCCAAATCTTTTTTAACAACTGAAAAGAAGATTGATCATCTTTCAATAACATATTGTAAGTCTTGCTAATCTTACCTTTTATTGTGTTTGAAGATAATATAGTGTCTTCAAGTTCAGATAACCCAAGTTGTAATTTCTTTGCTTTATTGAGTGAGTGGACGACACTCCGTATTTGTAGATATTTTAAAAAAGTCTTTGTTAGGAATGTTATATTTTGATCTTAGATCAGTGAATGATTTTAATTGCATGTTCAGATATAGTAAGTCTTTAAATTGTCTCACACCAAAATTTGTCCATCCACCTGTTAGTCATAGTTTGGATGTTCAAGCCTTGGTTTTGATACACAGGAGAGAGAATAGAGGTACAGGAAGTGATTCCACATTTTTTCCTGCAAGCTTTCCAAGTTTGCAGTGTATTGGAAACAGAAAAACATTTATCCATGTTTTTTATCTTTTCAAAATTATTAATAAACATGAGGGAGGTAAGAGGCAGAGGTTCAAATAATTTTGCTTCCATCTGCACCCACAGGGACTCCTGTCTCTCCATTAACCATGATACTAGGTTCCTTAACTGGGTTGCCCAAAAATAATATTGAAGGTTAGGAAGACCAAGACCTCCCATAGATTCTGGTTTCATGAGAGTCATTAGACTAATCCGGGGTTTTTTTATTGTTCCAAATTAATCTCGAGATACAACTACTTATCGAATTAAAAAACTCGACTGATAAAAAGCATGGAAGCATCTGGAAAAGAAAATTAAATCTTGGGAGAACACTCATTCTAATAACATTTATTCTGCCTAAAAGTGACAGTGGTAGGGAAGACCATTTTAACAGGTCAGATTTGATCTTAAATAAAAGGGGGGTGTAATTTTCTGAAAGCAGTTTATCTAAGTTTGATATTTATACCCAAGTATTTAAAGCCCTCTGGCGTACCGTTAAAACCATTGTTTGTCAACATCTTCAACATCAGACCTTTGCTTTTAAATGTGATCTTATTACTGCAATATCTCAGGAAAAAAAGTGCTTTTCCTTATTTAGCACATGCTTTTCAATTAAGTCATGGATAAAATAAGTATGTTTGCAAGTTTAGAAGGTCAAAGGTAAAGAAGCATTTTAGGTTTATTGGATTGTGAATACAATATCTGTAAAATGCTTTTAGAAATATATAACTTTTGTACACGTGAAGTTGTATGTAAGGGTAAGAAACTTGAATTTTCAAGACCATGGGACAAATTCTAAGGTCAAATAGTGAATTGGCAATGTGTTGTTGGTTCTATGAAATATTTAATAAAAACTTCAAGCAGTTTTCATCAAAATGAAATTTAAAAAATATCAACTCTTACAGAAGGGTAATGTGATAACATTGTAGAGGTCATGGGTCAAATGTCAAGGTCAAGTTTCTTGTGAATGATGACCTGTACTACCAAACATACTAAACTACTTTGAGGGATCTCCATCAAATTTGGATATTTTTGCTGGTAAGAGGGTCAAAGTTCAAGGTCATGGAGCATTCTGGTTGTCTAAAAGGTTTTCTGAGATTTCTGTGAAACTTTGCACATTTTCTTCTTGACCTGAAAGATGACCTAATTAGATACTGGAGGTCATAGGTCAAATGCAATCTGGCAATATGTTCACTGCCAGCTTGTGAACACTTTTGGGGATTTGCACTGAATGTTGCGTAAATGTAAACATTGGCTCTAGGGCAAACTTTTGGAGGAACAAGGTCCAGTGTCTCTGGGCTTTATCATCATGCCTCGCTTTTGGACATGATATATCCAGAATTCTTTGATTTCCACTGAACTTCTGTCAGATGCAGAAAGATCAGCTTCAGGACCAAAAGCACTCTTCTACAAAATAATCAACCTGGTGTCCCAGTTTTCAGGAGGTTCTGCCAGAAACCTCAACGTCCCTAAGCTAGCTTCTTCGAAAGGAAAGTCAGAAATAGAAAAAAAAGATAGAAAAAAAAGCAATAAGCAGAGTACATCCCTCATTTCTTCATTTTACTGAAGCAGCGAGAAAAATAGAAACTATTTCCTCCTCCATTTTTCACAAACTTGCATCAGCAAGAGGAAGATAAGAGGAGAGTGTACCTCAGATCAGTCATAAAGCTCTTCTGTCAGCAGCTGTGCTCTTATTTTATTTGGCTCCCTGCAACCTCTCCATCTCCCCTTTCTTCAAATCAAATACACCCTCCAAAAAGACAGCCGAGGATCCTTCCTCAGTCTCAGACCTACAAATTTTTTATGAAATAGGAAGTTTTATTCTCTGAAAACAGCGGGCCTGCTGCCTCACAGCCTGCCTTGTTTTGCTTGTGCGTGCATGCAAGTCCTTGGAAACTAAATCGTATCA
This sequence comes from Cetoscarus ocellatus, assembly GCA_037902135.1. Taxonomy (NCBI): domain Eukaryota; kingdom Metazoa; phylum Chordata; class Actinopteri; order Labriformes; family Labridae; genus Cetoscarus; species Cetoscarus ocellatus. The sequence goes on along the minus strand of JBAMNC010000520.1, from coordinate 592,026 downwards.
GGTGAAATATTTATGTAAATCAGGCTGGCATGACATGCTGTCAACATTAAAAATGAGCCACAATTTGATTCTACAGAAGCCAGAGTGTCCCTTTGCATCCACCCATATTCTCAACAGCTTGTCCCAATTATCTGAAATCATGTGTTTGGGACAGATGCTCCTGCAGCATGGTGGATTGATTTCTCTGCTCACTCTGCTCCATGCCCCTGTAAAGGAAAAACAGAGGCACAGGGGGCTTTGTTTGTTTTGAATATTTCATTTATAACATGAATTCTTTACAAACACATGATCCAGTCTGTCCCAGCCCATACATACAGAACAAATGTTAAAATCCTCCCAAAGTGGGATAAGAAGCAGCAGCAGAAAATGAGACAAACAACCAAGAAATCAAAAGAAAATAAATGACACAGAGTAAAAAGCATCACCATATTTGTTGTGGTTATATTTTTGCTGGTGACTGCTAGAGTATGTTCACAATCACAAATGTTCAAAAAATCTCATTCTGGACTACAGCATGCTCATGGCTAGCTAACTGTAACATAGTCAGCAGGTCAAAGCTGCAGCCATGCCTGTCAAATGTGTTTTTCCATGCAATTCTAGCACAAAGGGAAGGACAGGTCAAGGTGAATCAAATACATTTTTTGATAAACAGCCCCTTAAATAAGCCGTCTCTATTTTGATATTACCTTACAGTGCATTTGGATCTGCCAGATTCTATGTGTGTTATTAGGCAGATACATCTTGCAAAGCTCCAAGCTGGAACGACTGAGCTTGGTCTGCAGAAGTTCGCCCTGTCAGTGTCTTTTGAGGAGAGAGGTAGGAGTTGCAAGAGGTGACTACAAGCCTAAAAACAATGGAGATTAGCATTGCTGCTTGTTATAGTAGCAGTTATAACACAACTGGATACTCATGCTTCAGTAAATGAAGAACAAAGAACACTGAAATAATTTCTTTCTGAAAAAAATATTGTTGCTCCTCTCTCTACAAGTTTGTGCAAATGTTTGATGTACAAACCAATGAATTTAAGTCCTTGGAGAAAAGCAAAGCAATGGCTTGTAGCTCAGTCATATACTGAACGGTTTTGAGCTAAATGAGGTTATTACTGAAATACCAAGTGTTTATTTCCCAGTCATAGTGCGAAACGGGGCTTGATGGCAGGGACAAAGAAGCAGCTACACTGCATAAAAAAACAAAACAAAACAAAAACAGAAAAACATCTATCTATCTATCTATCTATCTATCTATCTATCTATCCATCTATCTATCTATCACTGTAATTTCACAGTAAATTACTGGTTGTGTAAATTGTGCTGATTTCACAATATAGTATAGTTATTTACAGTAACATAGTTAAAAACTAGAATAAGTTGTTGTGTTTTTTGACTAGATAATAACGACTACATTTGACAGGCTTGACAGAAGTATGAAAGATAATCATACCATGTCAATACTGCAACAGTGTTGCAACTTAACCCCAAAATAGATCCAATGTGTGAAAGTGATTTGATTTGCATCTCTTGCAGTGCTTTTAATTTGTTCAAATCTCAGCTCAAAGTGTTTTTATGAGCACTGGGGTATTGCTAGTCAAGACTGTGTGATGTGAACTGCGGCATTCTCTCAGTTCATCTTTAGTTGTTACACTTTCTAACCTTTGTGTGTTCCTCTTAGGGATGTCATCAGGAGACATGGCATCATTATTCATAGTTACACAGATGATACACAGCTAAACATTGTCATGTCTCCTGATAACACGGGACAGTTGATGCCTTTTTTACTGTATTTGTATGTTTTGTCAAAGACAAATAAAGCCCAGACACTCTCATTCCTAAAAATACCAAGGGTCAAGCATTACCTCAGGATAATTCATTGGATCATTTTTAAAAACATACACTGATGGTTTTAAAGTTTCCTTTAGGTGTATTTACAGTAGACACGAGAATGAGGGGGATATATAGGATGAATCCCGAGGAAGGAGAAGAGGGGTGAGCGCTGTCGTGTTTTCCAGCTAGCAATTGTCACTGACACACACTCAGGCGCTTCCTCTCCTCCTCGCCGTGGTGTCCTCATTACCGTTAATACAAGGCTGTAGCAGGGGGCTGCGGCTGCCTGTGGATCTCGAGGGAGTAATGATGGGGGCCAGTGGCCAAGGGCCCCAGGAGGGAGGTTTGTTGGTGGTGATTCCCTGCTACTTATGTAGAGGCCACGGAGGTCAACTTCACCCGCTTACACACACATACACACACATATGCCGGCCCGCTCAGACAGCTGCAGCGCGCTCGATTTTCTGTTTGCCCTTGGGAGAAAAATGGGAAGAGAGAAGCAAACAGCGGGGAGTGTTTGCCCAGGCGCACACCACACCCCATCCATCTCCCAGCTCCCCTCTCCCTCTCCTGTTCTGTCTCCTTCGCCACTCGCTGAGGGGACACAATCATTTCTTCCCTCCACTCTCGCGTCCTTCCCTCCGTCCCCTCGGGTGTATTGGCCAAGTCGCGGTTCAGCGCCGATATAATCCTTTAACGCCTCTAAATGATCCAGAGGTTGAGTGCTCCTCCTGGATGCCAATGGGACCTGCTGGGCTCACACCTGCTGGAGCGGGTTAAGATAAATGCCAGCGGCCAGTCGGGCATCTGGCCCCAGCATAAATATTTAACAGGCCAACTCTCATCTCCTCCACATTGAAGGTGCGGAGGTGCCAAAGCCCAAAGACATATCACAGCTTAATATGGATTTGTGCAAAAACGGGGGGAAATGGAAGAGCGATGATAACGTCCTGAGATCCAGGCTGCATGTTAAGTTTGTGATGCCCACTTGTACACACTGAGGTAAACTTTATTTCCGAGGACAGGAAGTGTGTGATAAAAACACAACAAACAAAAAAAATCACTAAAGTAAAAAATAAAATTCAACAATGTATAAAAAAAGAGACAACAAATAAACAAAAAAATAACAAAGAAGAAAACAATTAATCCTTATTTGCATTGGCTTAATTTAAAACAAGTGTTATCTTAAGGTGCTTTTCAACAGAGCAGGCTGAAGGCATTCTCTTCATTTCATAGATACAAATATATGCATATATACATATATAAATACACAAATACACATTTATACATACATACATCCAGATATGTATCCATTCAGGCAGAGCAAAGGGACTAAAAATAAGATTTCACGATTGCAACAAACACATCACATTTGTCTCTGCTGAATATAGATTTTATTTTTAGCCTCTTGGGATGTGCCGTCTAATGTTCAACAGGGTCCTTATGTCTATATGGTTGTAAAGGTATTTATTATTGAGGTATAATCAATAACAACCACGGATAGAGATATATTTCTAATATTAACATTTACACCTATAATGATTGTAATCTGGAGAGGACTGACGTTGACTGAAATAGCAAAATCTTGTTGACCTGTCATTAAATTGGGTTTAATTGGTCTAAAAGTGTGAATTTATGTTAAATGATGTCATTTCTGTTGATGGTTGATGTAGGATAAAGCACTTAGAGTTGAGCAGGTCCACAGCAGCAGGTCATTCATGATTGGTTGTCAAGGTCATACTAAGTGCTGTTAGTAGGAACTACGTATTTAACGTTGTTGATCTCTCTGAATTTAATATGAGGAACTGTAATGATAGTGGAATGGGGCTAAAAGAAAAGCCAGAAAGATGTAGTTGGAGTAACTTAGGATTTGTAGGTCCACAGCAGGTGGGAAGAAAAATCCTGAATTCTATTCTAGATTTTATGGTAAGCATATAAGGAAAAAACAACTTCAAAAACACTACAACAAATAAAATAAAGCACAGTAACAAATACAAAAGAGCAAGAACAAATTCCTTGACCCAACAGCAAAAATAAAAAACAAAAAAAACAACAAGAAAAAAACAGAAAAACAAAAATATATACACAGATTCAATGAAATAACTTAAAAACAAACAAGAAAACACAGAAGTTACAGCAACTCAGTGAAAAACATAACAACTGAAAATTAAACAGCTTTTTTCTCAATAAATATGCAGTGTGTATATAATTGAATTTCTTTAATTTTTGTTTGTTTGTTTTTTTTCTGTTTGTTACATTTTTCTGTTTGTTGTCAAATTTTATTTTTGTAAGTTTTTTTCCATGTTTCCCATTTGTTATTGTTTTTTAAAATTATTATTATTACTTTTCAATCATTTTTAGTGGTCATTAAATCGTAGATGTCATATAACCAGTTAATTTTTTTATTTGTTTTGATCCATTGTGTATCTGTCTTTTCGTTTGTTGTTCTTCAGTTGCTTCTGTTTTTGATTATTTGTTTTGTTTATAATGGTGTTTCTTAATTTAACTTGGTGTAGGGCGTTTGTTTTAGTTTTGTTTTTATGTTTTTATTTCTTTTGGCTCTATGAGACTTATTTCTAAATATATTGTTGGAATGTTTTTCAATTTGTTCCTGTTTTGTTGTTTGTTGGTATAAATGGATTTCTTGTGTTTCTTGATCTGTCGTTTTGTCATATTTGTCATCATGTTTTGCACTCCAGAGCCTCCACATCCAGAGTGAACCTCCATGTGTGACTCTCAGAGCTATTATTTGAGTATTAAAGTCCAACGGCCTCTTATTTTAAGATCGATTTTACTCATCATCTCCGTCTGGTTCTCTGAAAGGATCTCATTTTGTTAGCTTGTTAGACAACAAAAGAAGAAGCACTTTGTCAGAGTATTCCACCTCTCTGTCTGTGCTTTCTGTCGTGAAGTCACAGTCCTGCGAGTCTCCTTTGTTTGGAGGTTAAGTGAGTGACATTCAGACTCTTCAGAGGTAAAAGCTGCTCCAGAATGTGGGCCTCGTTAAGAATCCAATCTGACAGTTTCAGCTTCACTCAGGTCGAGTTGTGTTTCTCAATCCCCTCAGTGCTGGATGTACATAATTGCCGCTAAAGCTGAGAAAGATTCTGACCCCTCTAACAGGGTTAAATACTTCAAATGTTTTCTTTAAGATCTCTGAGAAACAGCTGTTGACCTGTAAACCTAACCCCTGTTAAGTTCTGAATGCAGCTTAACCACATGAAAGAACCTGTTCCTTCTGTTTTACACAAGTGCATCTGAAGTGGACTGAATGTTGGACACATGGTTGTAGGCCAGTTGATGCACATTTTGAAGCCATTGTATGTGGCTTTTTGCAAGTCAGAAAACACACTGAAGGTTAAAGTGCTGCCCTCTCTAGGCTACAAAGCAAACAAGACCATTAGCGGTTAAAATAGCCCATTTTTTAAATGATCCTTTAACCTGACACACCAGATTGACCATTCAACATATTTCACAAGTCCATCAGCCAGAAATTATTTCATTCATTCATATAAGTCATCCATTCATTAAGTATCTATCTGTCTATCTGTCTGTCTAATAGCAGTGGCGGACTTGGCATTTTTGGGGGCCTCAGGCAAACATAGCCAGGGGCCCTCTTCATCTGTTCTTTTAACAGAAAAAAACAGGAAGGGCCACCCCAAAGGCACCTATCAGTATACAACCTTGCACTAAATTAAAATGGGGTGAACAGAATGACAGAATAAAGTTTAGATATAAAACCAGTGTTTGTCAAAATGCCAAACATTTATTAAAAAAAAAAAAACACAACAGACACATGAGTGTATGTGTATGTCTGTGTGTGTGTTTCTTTCAGAGAGAGAGAGAGACTGTGTGTGTGTGTGTTTGTGTGTGTGTGTAGTGAGGGTGAAAATGAACAATTACAATTTAACAATAGCAATTACCAGATAATATGAATTTGGCATTCTGATGGTTTTTTTTGTTTGTTTTGTTATTTGATTGTTTAGTATGCTATTATAATTTACAATGACAAGACTGGGGCACTGGCTGGTGGCCCTGGGCCCCTGCTGGTTAAGGCGAGGGCAACTGGTTGGGGGCCCCTACTGGTTGGGGGCCTAAGGCAATCACCTACGTCACCTTAATGGTAGGTCTGTGCCTGTCTAATAATAGAAAGTGTTTGGGAATGGGCAGAACCTTTCAAAAGCATATCCTGCAGGTAATTTGGACTTTAGATAACATTCATTACAGGCCAGTCTGATAATGTAGTAGGCGGTTGTTACTGTTGCGGCATAGAGAACAGTACGTGAGCCCCTTCGTAGAACAAACTCTCCCCAAACATGTCTGAAGTGGAGTGTAAAGATCCTTTCATATAGAGACGTTTGTAGTGTTTGTGGTCCAGATCTCATAAAACTGTTACTGAAGTTGTTAGCGTCTATGCTAATCTATGTACATCAGTCACTTCCTGCTGTCACCTCGCTCATAGCTCTCAACTCTTCCTGCTCTACAGGATGCTGATTGGGCCATGCAGCTTTGGGACTCTCACAATTGCTGTAAATTGGAACTTGGCAACAGTAAATCTGCCTGATTACAGGCATTGAATCAGGCAGATCCAGCCGCTGAGCAAGGTTAGATATTTGTGGGGACACAGGCACAATGCCTGAAATTGGGACGGCCCCATTGAAATCCTGACTTCTAGTCACTCTACATCCACTGAAAATCAAACTCTGGTTTGCTTAGAAATGTACCAAGACTTCCTGCAGATCAAAGCTTATGTGAGCTTTCACATCATCCCAAATCAACCAAACTTTCTTAAAGAGACATTGCCAGACAAAGTTTTGTATAAAAGTCAAAATAAATGTAACCTGCCAATCGCCCTTGAAAAAATTCAGCCAAGAGCTACCTTTCACTCCCTCAGCATACCTCTTAAGATGTCATACAAGAGCAGAAATATATGATATCATGAGAATGATTGTTTCTCTTTGTGCCTTTTGATTTATTTTCTCTGCTTGGAGAAGGCTCTTTTGTGGCCTTGAGTGAAACATCAATACAAATCATATATTGTTGAAGTGGTTGGTCTTTGACATTCTAATCCTCATACCAACAACCTCTTTGATTTTACATTCACAATTTTCTTGCCTGACTACATGCCTTACACCTCGGCATCAGTCTGAAGAAGAAATATGACTCCAATAAACAGCAGAAACCTGAGGAGAATCCAGGTTGACAAATCCCCGCCTTTTTCCTGCTTGATTTATTCACATATGCCATAGACAGTAAGCTGTCAATTTGTTAGCGTCTAATCCTTTCATGTGTCTGTGCTCTGGTGATTTGTGCGTGGCATGATGATGGCTGCCATCATGTGACATCACATGGATAGATTGAGGTAGTTCATGTGGCAGCGGGGTGAAAGCAGATGCATCAGACAAACAGTGTGAGTTAGATTAGACCTCATCCTGTCTCACTACAGGAAGACGCAGGAGCACAAAATCAGGCTGACACAAACTCTTCAGCCTCCACCTTTCTGTTTGGGGCAGGAAAAGTTTTCACTGAGCGTTTTGTTGTTTGAAATGTATTACTTGAACCTGGAGCCTGGAGTGGTTAGAATAAGGGGAATTAGGAAAAACAGAGAGGAATGATTGTGGGTAAACAGAAATAGGGCTTTTTGAGAGGCATCAAAACAGAATGATATTACTCTCAAGGGTGCTCACAGTTTGTCAAATAAAAATGAAAAGCAGTTCTGTTTGCATTTGATTCTCTCTGGGGGCTCATTTATGCTCCAAAAGGGCATGCACAAAATATAAACAGAGCCCTATGTCTGAGCTCTACACTCATTTCAACTATAAAAATTCACAGACAACTTTATTAGGTAAACCTTCAACTGCAAATCAATGCAAATGGCTAACCAGACAGTTACATGGCAGCAACTTAATGAAGTAAGGCATGCAGACATGGTCAAAATGACCTGCTGAGGTTCAAACCGAGCACCAGAACGAGATAGAAAGGTGATTTAAGTGACACACAGTTGTGCCAGATGAACTGGAATTATCACACAGCCATCTGAGAATGATCTGAAAAGGAGAAAACGTCCTGTTTGCAGCTGTCCTCTGGGCAAATAGCCTTGCTGAGGTCAGAGGTCAGAGAATGGCCAGAACGGTTGGAGATGACATGAAGTCAACTAACAGCTCTTTGCAACTAAGGCATGCCAAATCTTGAAGCAGATGGGCTACAACGGCAGAGGACCACACCATATGCCACTCCTGTCAGCTCATAGAGTCGAAAAATGTTGCCTGGTCTGATGAGTCTCGATTTATGCTGCCATAATCAGATGGTAGGTGACGAATTCTATAAGCATGGATCCATCCTGCCTTTAATCAACAGTCCAGCATGATGGTGGTGTGGGACAAAGGTTCCCAAAATGGGGCCCGTAACTATGTCTGGGTGGGAATTGGGGGTGGGTAAGTTGAGACAAAAACCCATGCTATTATGCACTCTTAGCTAGGCATTAAAGAGAGTTCCATATTAACCTAATACAGGTCATACTGCACGATTTATACACAATTACAGCCCAACCTGACAATCTTAAGGTGCGTTCACATCGGATGCGATTGATGCGACCTGGGTGACCACTCTCCATGATGTAAAATCGGTGTACTGCCATGATGGGGTGGGGCCAGCCCCATGCGATGCAACTGACGCGACCTGGGTGACTTGGTCATGCTACCGGGTCACTTTGGATGAGTGACCAGGTCACGTCACTCTGTCCCCAGAGTTGAAAAATTTGAACTTTTCAGGCAATGTTATGTGTGGCTGTGCCGCAACAGCCAATCAGCATTATGTGGGTGTGTGTGTCTGTTTCGCATTGGATGCATGCCGGAAAAGATGGAAGAGTTTGTGGGATGTAAATATGAGGGATAAAAAGGAGGGGGGAAGAAACTGGTCAGCGGTGAGCCTCGCTTAACTTTGAATTGGAGACATAGACAACACCTGTGACAGTTAACGACTGTTTATATTCCAGTTCACATTAGAGAGACAATCCATGTCCATGTGGGAACATTAGTTAGTAAGCAGATTGGTTCCACCTTTTTCAACAGAAGTGGCAGTTCCTATACATAAAAATGTAGCTTATAAGATAAGATATGATCGCGATGAAGCTCGAGCGGGCGTGACATCCCTTCGCGACACAACGGTGACAAAATGAGCTATTTTATGGACACGTGACGCAACTGATGTGAGCGAAATGATCTCAGTTGCCAAGTTGTGTTCTGTATTTTGGGGCCACAAAAATCGGTCTTTTAATCTCATGCAGTGTTTTGTGATCAACAACAAACCAGCGAGGGACCCCTCACAACTTCCTATAGAAAGTCTAGCTGGTTTGATTTTTGTTCGGCCCCCTACATCAGAGGCGTTGACCAATGAGAGCACAGGAAGCTCTGCATGGATTCAAACAGACAGACATTGTTGCCTTGAGAGCAATGAACTGTTCTTTAAAGGGAAAGTTCAGTCTTTTTGAAGTAGGGTTGTATGAGCTCCATAAGCCCACTAAGTCTCTTCTCCCTCAGTAAGCCACAATTTGTAAAAGTTTGTGATGCAGAACCAGCCAAAAACAGGTTAGTATTGTACCAAATACAAAGGGTATTTTCTCTGCCTACAAGAAAGTCCCATCGAAAAATAATACCACAGTTTAAGAGTATGCTACCTAGAAATTTTTTTGAGTGCATCAACTTTTTGGAAAAATAAGGTTTTTTTGGAACTAACTGACTCACGTCACGTATTCCTCCACGCAGTGCTGCTGCGAGTTGAACTTTATTTTTCTGAAAAGGTTATGCTCTCAAAAAAATTTCTAGGTAGCGTACTCTTAAACTGTGGTATTATTTTTTGATGGGAGTTCTTGTAGGCAGAGAAAATACCCTATGTATTTGGTACAATACTTACCTGTTTGTGGCTGGTTCTGCGTCACAAACTTTTACAAATTATGGCTTACTGAGGGAGAGGAGAGAACTTTCTACTGCATCTATTATACTAAGTGGCCATATGGAGCTCAAACAACCCCACTACAAAAAAAACTGAACTATCCCTTTAAGCTCTGAAACAACATCTCAGCCTTTATATGTTATAGAGGAGCTGCCATCAGACTGTAGAAAGAGAAATGTTGGAGAGAAGCAGCAAAGGAACCTTAGACCCGTGGTGAGTGACTTGTAAAATTTGTTAAGACAAACAAAAGTACAATACTCCAAATACAGTTTGTTTGCTATCCTAAGTGTCAGTCCTGACTCTTCTAACTGCAGTCAAATGCAGTCAGTTTCACTGGTGTAGTCTGTCTTGCTTTTAGGGAAAGTCACAGCTCAGTTTTATGGCCTTGTGGTCTCTTAATCAGACATATTAATATCTTGTAGTCTGACCTCAGCATAAGGCTAACCTATACCAGACACAACCATTTCTACTACTACATGCACCACCACTAGATCAACTGAGAAAAAAAAAAACCTCTATATCATGCCCTTGGTGAAGGGTGGGAATCTTAAAAATCTGGGAACCACTTGTATATACAGTCTGCTTTGCACACTTGGGGTCCCTCGATACCAACTGAGCATTATTTACCTGAGTATCGCAGCTAACTATGTCCACCTCTTTATGACCACAGTGTTTTCATCTCCTGATGGCTACTTGCACAAAAAAAAAAATGCTTAAATCATCTCAAACTGGTTCCATGAACATGACAGTGAGTTCACTGCGCACCAGTGGTTTTCACAGTCGCCAGATCTCAATCCAATAGAACACCTTTTTGGATGAGGTGAAGAGATTAATAATATAGATCAACTGAGAGATGCAAACATGGACCAAAATCTCAAGCATTTGTTTCCAGCACCTTCTTGTATCCGTTACAAAGAATTAAGGCAGCTCTGAAGGCAAAAGGGGGTCAAACCTGGTGACAGCAAAAGGTGTATCTAATAAAATGGCCACTTAGTGGAAACACATGCTCTTTGAAAGATTTGAATTGACCACGACAAGCAGGGTGGCTCAAACAAGAGCATTACACTGGCCACTTTACAAGGTTCAACTTCTCATCAATACAAATAGCTGATCAGCCAATCACATGGCAGCATTTCAGAGCATGTAGACATGGTCAAGATGTGCTGAAGTCCAAACCTAGCATCAGAATGAGGAGGAAAGTTGATTTCAGTGACAGTGAATGTGGCTTGGTTGTTGCCCATCTCTCTTCTTGTGTGCAGCCAGCCTAACAGAGACTTATTTCTTTATGCACATCTAGACCAGGACCAAAGGGAGTGAATCCACTGTGTGTTTTTTTTGTTTTTTGTTTTTTTGTCTGTCGTCGCAGAGTAATACATTCCTTTCACCCCAGTTGAGCTGATAGCACAAACCTCAGGGGTGCCTTTTAGCCAAGCATCGCAGCTTTCCTTCTCCTTTTGCCCGCCTGTCTGCGGCCTTTCAGGCAACAGTAATATCAGCTCATCCCGAGGTAGCGGCTAGCAGCCTCACAGGCAGCCAACACTGAGATCACTTTGAATTATTAATATTCGTTTCCCCACAAAGGGGTCAGGCGGGGCGGGACTCCCACTCGTCAACACAGCCGAGCGTTCAGACTGTCACCGAGCCAGTGTCAACAGTCGGGCTCAAGCTGTGCTCACCCACACAGACGCACACGTACACGCAAATGAGACACACGCATGGATGACCTTCCCGTACCTAAATACAGACTGTGACAAATGCGAGCGCAAAGAGAGGCCTGCACAAACACACGCCGAGAAACGAACATAGCATTTTTACTGTCGCTGCAGCGGGGAGGTGGAGCTGTGTGGGCTCCCATCTGTGCACACAGCTCCATTTCCTCAACTGCTTCCAATCTAGCAGCACTATAGAGGACAATTTAAACTGCAGGAGCAGGAAACAGGCTCCGCAGTGCTTTTATATGCTTTCATGTAAAAGCTTCCTGTCGTATTAATCAGAGAGTGTGGGGAAGATCATCAGCAGAGCTTGATTTAGAGGCAAACACTTCTCTGTTTTACAGCCTCTGCTGTTGTAAATGTGGAAAAGTTACACTCAGTTTTTACACCACTTCCTTTTAGTTTTTAAGACTGCAGGCCTCACATTTATGTATTTGTTACTGCTCCTGTTGTCTCTCAGTTTGTTTAAGCTTGGTTCCCCCTTGGTCCTCATCACCTGTGAGTCATTATATATGAACTTTTCTTTCTCCTCCCTCGTGAGTATGGTTAACATGAGTGTGTTGGTACATAATTTAAACTAACTGCAGCCAAGCATGAGCTTTTGTTCCAAAAACCATTTGCTGGAGTATTAAGGCAAATATAAGCACCCCCCCTCCCCCATCACTGCACATCAGGGTGGGCATTTTAATTATCAGACTATTTTTTTCCCCCCAGAGATTTATCACCAGACCCTTGTGCCATTATTTCATAGGAAGAATGACGGTACAAATAGGTTTTGAGGCGTGGACATTAGGATTGCAAAGGGGTGGAGCATTTCCGGTAAATTTCTTGGAACTTTCCAGAAACTTTCCATGGGAAGTAAAACTGGGGAATTTTGGAAATCAGAACCAGAAATTGTATTTATTGCCAAGTAAATCCGGGCATACAAGGAATTTGACTTGGTAAAACAATCAAAATATAATTGGAGTAAAAATAAAAAAGGGTCAGGAGGAATAAAATAAAGTAGAAAATAGGTAGAAAATAGTACAAAATTACAAAAAAGCCATCAGGGACATTTGTGCTTTTATCAAAAGTCATATTGATCTGTATACATTTTTTAATCCTGTCATCATGTTAAAACAATTAATCATTTTCGAGCATGTACACTGTAACTTATGATTAATATTATAAATTAATTATTTGCTTTCTGATTATTTTCTCTTTGTCTTTTTTTGTTTGTTTTGTATATAATTTTGTTGTTAATATGTTCGAAATAAATAAAATAAAAATAACAATAAATAAATCATTCAAAATGAATTCGCGATCTGTCTGTCCGTCCATCCATCCATCCATTTGTTAAATTTCACAATAACCAACCAGTTAGTTTCTTACTTACTTGTTGACAACTGGTAAAAAGGAAGAAGGTCCTGTAGCAATTAGTTAAAATGGGCACATATGGTCCACTGTAGGAGAGGGGGACCTGTCTTGCCTATATAAGATAGATTTCATCAGGTTTATGTCTACCAGGACAAGGACAGAACTTTCTTAAATTGCCTAGTCAGAATATTACTAAAGCTTGACTGATCTGCGCTTTTAAACCGACTGACTGACCATGGATGTGTATTGGAAATTTCAGTTGGCAAGGTTTATTTTTCTCTACCTCAAATGACTCAAACTTACTATTTACTGTAGCTGTCTTGATTGACACATGCAAGGATTTGGTATGCAGAGCCAAGGAGAATGTCAATCACAGCATGATCTGGTACGCCTACGTGATCTTGAGAGACGGTCAAAGCAGCGAAATGAGCTGTTTTCATTTGGCCTTCCAAGATGAAATGAAGATTCATTTTTTATAAGATTCATATTTATGCCTAATAAGACTTTAACGTTAATGCCATACATGTTTCGTGCTGAATTTCAATCCAAATGTAAAGAGGCTTTCAAACCTAAAACTGATTGTTACCACCAATTGAGTTTTGGAGCATTCCCCCATTCTCCTCAGCTTGGCCCCATATTCAAGCACCATTTGTTTTGAATGATTATATACGTCCACAGGAGAAATTGGACGGTGTAGTGGGAGCTGTGAATATTTGATAGCAGTAAAGGTGGATGTGCAGCTGACATTGTGTTTGTGTGTGTCATTGTTTGAAGAGGAGACAGCTTCAATGGGAGGATGGAGGTGCGGTCAGAGAGAGTTGAGCAGATGCCCAGTCAGGATGTGTCCCGGTGGAAGAGGTCAACTCTTTTCTTCTATATTTTCTTTTTATTTTTGTGCGTCTGCCTTTCAGTGTGATTGCACAAACAGATGGGAGCTGACATCCTAATATCAACAGGAAACACTCTCCGTTTATTCTCTGCTGGGACATGACATCAACAGGCAACAGGAAAAACCCCGCTTGGGCTCTGCGTAGGGACACTCGCAGTCTGTGCAGCGCGGGCCAAAGAAATGTAAATGAAGCCTGTCGCATACCTGCACAGATCTGGAAATACAATAGGCCTAATCCATGAATTATTCTTGGAAGCAATGCGGGCCTTGAATCCTGTATATAAATAGGGTGGTTGGAGGTTGTTTTTGGCTGATTTTTATGAGAATAATTGATAAATGCAAAGTTCTCCATCATTTTAAGCATTCCTCCAAGCTTTAACTGCATTACACTTAATTTTACCAGTTTATAATTTAATATGACACTTGCCCCTTTACTTGTATTTGATTTTAATGGCATTCAGTCAAACTAGCTCTACAGCCAGGTGGTTTGCCTCCTCAGGGCCAGTGAAGGGCTGTGGTGGATTATAGGGTGAGGTGATTGGTAAATTCCTGCTTTTAATCATAAAAATTAGTGTTTTGTAATAAGAATTGAGGTCATGTGATGTTGACCTTATACCTCCAACATGTGTCAGAAGTTGCACTTCGGCAAAGTAAAGAAAATAAACAAATGAAGGAAAATCAATATGTCAAATTTCAGTGCGTGTATCTTAGAATATCCGAGATGATAATGAACTGAGGATAACAGATTATGTTTTCATGATTAAAGCTGACCTTAAACCTGTTGAAGTCCGACAGCAATGGCTGGTTTAACAGAGAAAACTTTCGGAAATACTTCAGACCATACATTTTGTCACATATTAAAGAAACCATTGAATTAATATCACTCCTATTTGGTCCTCTATTTCTTTCGGCTTGCTGAAAGCAAAACGTTGAATCAGAGATTTTTTCTTCTGTGTACTCCAGTTAATAAAGCTAACCCTGTGCATCTACAGCGAAAGGAACGTCATCATTACTTGAATCAAAATAATTTATATTTGGTTCAGTATTAGTGTCCTCTGTTGCTGTTGTGTCTTCTTGAGTCCATTGAGTGAAAAAGAAGAATAGTAGTATCAATGCGCACAGGAGGACAAAACACAGCTGGTTACTGCTTCATAAAATACTGCAAAACAAAGAGACTTCCTGGAGGAAAAATAACCCACTTTGAATAGTCTTTTGGATTGTTTTTACATGAAACTCACAAAAGTACAAGGAAAAACTACCCGCCAACAGCAGTGTACCTTACTGGAAGTCTCAGCTTGTTCTTCTTAAAGGTGCAGTGCTGCTTGGAGCTCCTGACTATTGTTAAGTCCCTGTTACAACCCAACTTCAAAAATACTGAAATATCCTTTTATCCCCAAGCAAGGGATGAACCCAAGACTCCTTGACCTTAATCTTTGGCCTGTGACCTCCAAAATCTAAGTAATTGAGTCAGAGTGGATATTTGTCCTCTCTACATTCTTGAGATATCTTCTTAAAAGAAGGGACCTGAAAGACTGATGAGTATCTGTACACCCTCATGTATACATTGTCTCTTGCTCCTGCTAATGTCACATATTCAATCCCTAGAAAAAGAAGCATATTTAGGAAATGGCTATGAAAAAAACCTTTCTCATTTTCCCCAAAGGTTCTACCCCTGGCAGCATTACCTCTGCTCATGTTTGCTCGTTGGCTTGTGCTGAAGTTTAACGAAAAGCACGTCATGATGTAACCGCAGAGTCTGAGAGCAGGCACAGATTACTTTAAACTTTAAAGATATAGACAGGCTTAAAGGTGCTTTGTTCCTGCTGTAACAGATGCTAACACGTACATCTGGTGGGATTCTTAACTCAAAATCGCGACAAATACCTAAATCATCATAAAACTTATCCTACAAACATGTCTGTGAGTTTGTATCCAACGCTCTGCTCCTCTGTGCCTTGACGCTCCATCTTTGTCCAAAAGCCATTAAAGGCACATCAGTGAGTCACACTAATGCACTGGTTAACTTTTTCCATCATTACAAGTTCATTTTTCTAATACTGGCTCCCAGATAAATCAGTGGCTGAAAGCAGTCCCCAACAAGCAAACCATTTATTTCTAAACCAGCAACTTCAGCTTAATGATGTTTTTAAGCTTATTAAAGCCTTTTAAAAGTGAACTCAAATGTTTGTCAAAAGTTTGAGGTTGATCATTTTAAACACTAGAGGAAAAATAAGGATTTAAGGCTCAGACATTTTTTATCTTTGAATGGGATTTGTTGACGGCCATTAAACCATCAACCAGTTCAGTCCATGTCTGATTTAAAGCAAAACATAAATCATGAAGGCGCTAAGCTTAACATGACTTTTTAATGTTACTAAAACCTATCTGACACATTACAGAGGCTAAATAAATAATTATCACCACCACATTCTGTATATATATATTTTTTAACTAGCAGGGATATGCCTTTACATGCTTTTGACACAATTATACTGTATAATGCTATTGCTAATATCAATATGCTCCTTAAATTTGATCCTGGAATCTAGACTATTAAAACAAGATAGTCTGCCTGATTTGAGGCCCAATTCCCCCTTCCAACCAAAACTAGCAAAGGCCCGATTTTCTAATCATCCTAGCAATACTCTAACCTGATAAACCTGTAGAGTGAGGTGTGATAACACCTCCTAGATCCTCCCCTTTATCCATCCATCCATCCATCTGTTTTTTAAAGTAATAATCCATTCACAAATCCGTCCATTCAACAAGTCTAACATCCATCCATGCATCAGTCATACATGCATTTGCCTTTCTGTCTATCCATACATCCATTTACCAAAATAATCATCCATTCACAAATCTACCTATTCAACAAGTCCAACATCGATCCAACCATCCATCCATCATTCAAGAATCCTAACATCCATTCCTTCATCATCCATCAATCTGACCATCCATCTATTTATCGATCTTTTCATCAGTCTACCCACTCAAAAATCCTAGCATCAGTTTCTTCATCCTTCCATTCATCTGTCTATCTGACCATTCACCCATTAATCAAAATAATCAATATTTCATCAGTCCATCCATTCAGCAATCCAAACATGGATGAACACATGTAGGTGTATGCATGTATTAGTTTGTGTTCTGACTGAAATCTTGATTGTTCCTTATTTTTTGTTTTTCTTCTCATAGAAAGGTGAGGTTCCTTGAATAAGCCTGATGGCTTCTTGACCTCTCCTGACACATTTCTTTTTTAAACATTTCCAATTAGATTTTTATGTAGTCACTTATTGTTCAAACTAAATAAAACTAAAACTACACTAAACTAACATCCATTGCTACATCCATCATCCATCTGTCCATCCATCCATTTATCTTTACACAAACCTACCCATTAAAGAATACAAAAGTCCATTCATTCATCTGTCTGTCCATATGTCCACTTATTGAAACAGTTATCTTTTTTTTATCAATCCATCCATTCAGCAGTTCCAACATCCATCCATTCATCCATCAGTTTTCCCCATGTTCACTGAAAAACTTTGCTAACAATGTCAAAAATATCTTAGTCGAGGTTTGTGCTTCAAGCAGTCCAATTTGTTGTCATGTAAGTTGTTCTGATAAACACTGCCCTGCATTTGTTTAATCCAAAAATCCAATAGATTTTGAGCAATTCAACCAAAAGTGTTCAAATGGGAACAGATTTTTTTCTTAAACTTAAACTTATTACTGCACCTCCTTAAACCAAACTTTACTATATCACTGACTGCAGCAAAGTCATCTCTTCACATGTCTCTTAAAGCTTGCTTTTGACAGTTTTTGAATTTCATGGAATAGGAAAATTCAAGGGACACAAAGGTTGCATTAGTTTTTGGGATTTCTTGTCTTTTGTGATCTGTTATTCACACTTTTAAGAATTAACCCGACATCAGGCAACATAATTCCATACAGTGACAACAAAAGAGTCTATAACTCAGCACCCCTGTTATTTTTCAGCTCTACTCAGTGCAGCTCCAGCCTCTGCCGCTCTCACATGCCTGCTCACAGCATAATACCTCACTGTCCTCCCTGCATGTGCTCTCCCATTGTCCCTGAGTCACCATGCTGCTGTCTGTATCATGTATGACAGCGTGTTCTCCCACAGCGGCTCAGTTTTCAGCACGTATGGACAGCGTCTGCTTCAGACATGATGCATGCTCGACTGCGGCGTCCTAAGGATGTCAGCTGAGGCAGAGGCAGTGTGTTCAGCTTTGCCTGCCACTGCTGACTCTCCGGGGAAGGCTTTATGCATCCACCTGCCAGCCGGCAATATGCCACGCACTCAGTAGTCATTCAATCATCGGGCCTGGCACGCCAGATGGTATCACCTTTGATACGGCTGACACACCGCCCCGGCAACGCAGAAAGTTTGGAATAATATTTAATCGTACTGTAAATATACACACGGTCTTCAAACAAAGATGATAAACAGTATTTAACTGTTTAAATATCATTCTCACGCTCTTATGTCAAGTATGGAGCAGCTTAGGCTTAAACTATTTTAAAATTTGTGAAGATGCACAAAAACATTAAGCTTTAACCCCTTATAGCCTGTAAAATCATATTTTATACATACTTTTATGATACCTCCATCTAATCAATATGGCCAACAAATTACTAAAAAAAAATCTGAATACAATCTGATAAATGATAAAAATGTCCTCAAGTGAAATATCAGTTGCCAAAAACACCTAACGTATCAAATGAGATACAAAATATATATGTGTTGAATTTTATGGAAATTTTGATTGTTTTGGATTTCAGTAGAAAGTGAAATAAACATTTCAGCTCCAAAAAAATTGAATTTTTTGGCTATAAGTTGTGTTTTCAGGCTTTAAAGTGTCAATTTTCTGAACTATGACCTGACAGGTTTATGTCTGTGTGAGGTATACATCTGGAGGACAGGGAAAGTTCAGTGATGGGTCAGGAGGTCAGGCTTGGGTGTTTTTGTTGTATCCCATAGTGCTTAAGTTTTGTAACATTAAGATAAATACATCAGATTGGACATTTGAAGAAATCGGTAAGAATTTCCTGGAGATATCAAGTTTCCAAGCAAAGGATGAACATGAGGAACAATGACTTTGACCTTTCACATGGTCTCGTCAATTTAGATTTGGGTCAAATTGGAAATTGGTTAAAATCTGAAAGATTAATGGGTTAGTTTGGTTTTTTGAAGTGGGTTTGCTGGAGCCCCATGACAATAGTAAGTAGTACCAATAAAGGAAATTACAAGCTTTGTCCCTAAGGGGAGATATCCGGGGCGGACACTGACAGGACAAAGCAGCACATGGTATCACCAAAACCCTCGTAATTAAGCCAATTATAGGATAAAACTACTCAAAAAATAATGATGATATGGCATTTAACTATGCGTTTTTACAGTGTTTTACGGAATTTGATGACATTTCCAGCATCAGTCAGACTTATTTAACAGACTTCTTAACACTGCAAAATAGGGCAGTTTTTCGATTTTTCACTAATAACTCAAGTGTTCTTATTAGACTCGGATTACAACTTTAGGGAATGTTGGTCATGGCACAAGGGACGAGTTTTTTGATTCTGGTGGTGATCTGAATGGAGCCAGGAATTTTTTAAGTATTTGTTAACAGTGTGAGATAGGGCAGTTAGTTTACAAGGTTTGTGTACTTGGAGCACTTTTATTTGTTAAGTTTCTTCCAATTATCTTAAACTATTTGATGATCTGAATCACTCCTAACAAATAATATACTGAATGCTATTTCAGGGATTGTTTGTTTTTATAACATAACATATCATGAATTTCTAAATTTTTGGTGCATAATCTTCAAACTTGTCCCATCAGCACATTTTCCAGGCAGAATTAAAGATCACGCTGAGCTTTTATTCTTCTTTTTTTTTTTTGCCATTATTTGCCAGTCAGCATTCCTGCTCTGGCTTCAAGTCAAACCGCAGTTCCAGTGTAGGAATCCCTGTCAGTCTACAGCCTCGCTGAACACATGCCCATTGTCGTGCTGTGGGCGGTAATGAATTAAAACCCTACGCTCTCTCCTGCAGGTTAATTGAGCTGATTTGAGTGAATAGAGGGTGCAGTTTTTGGCATTGCGCAGAGAGAGCTCGCTACATTTTTTATTACGACTATATTTTCCAGGACATTAATTCTGTGGATTTTTCTATTTTACAATATGAAGTGAAAGCAGAGAGGATTCAGTACACAGGCCTGTGTGAAAGTCATTTGCTAATGAGAGCTCGTAAATATCCGTGGACGGAGAGGGCCAGAGTGATTCTGGCTGTGGATACATTTACATAGCTCGAGCTCGGTGGCTGGAGATTTTTTCAGCACAAATTCACTTAGATCTCATGACTTCTCCAGCTGCCCGTGTTTTTATATTATTAGCTTTTTAGAGGTTACATTTCATCATGTCCCATGGTAATAACTTATACACTGAATGAGTAAGTGGTCCCCATGCACCACAGTACTACCTGTTCAAGACCAGGGATTTTATGATATAAAGGTAAGATTTATTTCAAGAGGAGAAAAACACCTGGTAACACTTTATAATAATTACACACCGCCAAGCATTATTAGAGCATTAGTAATACTTAATCACCATATACAGAGCTTTAATTAACTACCAGGTCATTACAAGTACAGTTACAAATGCTTTATTGATGCATTAGCAAGCATTAGCATTTACTTGGTATATTATCAATTAAACATTATCAAAGATGGCCTAAAACCTCATATCTCCAAAGTTACTACTTTTGCTGCAAATGAAAAAAAAAACACTTTTATAACTGAATGTAATCTATATTGTAATATGCTAATTAGAAACTGTTTTTATACTCTTAACTGGTCAAAAATGTATGTGGAAGGTGACCACGTACATCAAATAATCAAATAAAATCAAATAAAAACAACCTGAAAAATGGACATAAGAGGTATTAGCCTGATAGAAACAATATGAAGAATCCTTCCTGATGTGTGCTACCAGAAAATCTGTAATATAAACTCATTTGCCACTTTATTTGGAACATCCATTTACCTGCTTATTAACACAAATAGCTAATCAGCCAATCATATTTAGGCAAGTGGACATGGTCAAGATTCCCGTCTTAAGCTCAAACCAGGCATCGGGGGGGTAAGAACGGTGATTTAGCGGACAAAGATCGTGGCATAGTAATCGGCGTCAAAAGGACTGGTCTAAGTCTTGTAGAATCTGCTGATCTACTGGGATTGTCATGCTAAACCACCTGTAGGTGTTTGAAGAATATTGAGGCATTTAGGAGTTGCAAACTAACCTATTGAACATGTTTTTGGCAAGTGGGAGAAAGCCAGAATGCCCAGAGAGAACTTATGAATGCATGCAGAGAACATGATAACTCCACATGAAAAGGCCCTGACCCAAAAGGGATTTGAAACCAACAACCGTCTTGCTATGAGACATACACCTGCCGTGCCACTGTGCTGCTCCTGTAAAGGTCATTCAACGTTTTGTCAATTATCTTCACAAATCTTTATTCATTCATTAAGGCCAAAATTTAGATATACTTAAATTAATTAATTCTAACTTATTTTTTTTCAGTTGACGGAAATGGAAGCAAGGCCAGCAACAACAGATTTTGTTTAACCTTATGACAGTTACCAAGGAGGGCGGGGCTTGATAAAGGATAACTTCCTGTAAGGGGCAGGGCTTGACAAAGGGTCAATTGCCATTGTCAGAGGACATTCAAATGTCATTTAAAATCCTCAGGAGAGCAGTCTCAGTGAAATATAGTTCATGGAGCCCAGATTGAAATTCAGTATTATTAACACAGAGTTATTATTAACACTTATTGGGTGTCTATATGGGTCCACACCACAAAGAGCTATTTGACTCTTTTTGGGAAGTTGGTATCTTAACTCTCAATAAGTGTTATTGTTGACTTTCTTTGGAGTTAAAATGCAACCCTTTGTAATTCTTAACAGTGTGACTTTTGATCAACACTTCTATGTAGTGTTAGGAATGCACTCACTCAGAGTATCTTCTTGTAACTACAACAGTGTTAACTATTTCAACGCTGCAAAACATAAACAGAGTGAAGGATCCTGCTGACCTTGTGCAGTAGCTAGACCAGCTGGCCAGTGTCAGATCTGTCTTTCCAAGCTCCAATCTTCACTGTTTGTGCCTGGCC
Source organism: Cetoscarus ocellatus (assembly GCA_037902135.1). Taxonomy (NCBI): domain Eukaryota; kingdom Metazoa; phylum Chordata; class Actinopteri; order Labriformes; family Labridae; genus Cetoscarus; species Cetoscarus ocellatus. Next base: position 570,106 of record JBAMNC010000520.1, on the reverse strand, counting down.
CGAAGCGTCACGGCCCAAGCAGAGTCCTTTAGAGCAGGAAGAGGTGGGAGATACGAGTGAGACAACAGCTGTAACCTACTGTACCATAGATGCTAACAGCTTTAGTAGCAGTTTTATCAGATTTTGACTGCAATTCTTTATTCAGTGAAAAACAAATGACTACACTACAAACTTCTCTGTCGCAAGTGACTCACATTCCCAGTAGTACCCACCTACTGTATTATCTGACCTGCCAAATATGCTTCTGTTAGGTTCTGCCTTCCCAAATACTTTATACGGGCTCTTTCCCAGACAGACTGATAAAATATTTTTACATCTCATGTGCCAGGTCAGGATCCTGTGGTGACACCTGTTCATTTACTGAAACATAGTTTTGACTCTTGTTTCTGACACCAACCCTTTTTCAACAAAGATTTGACTTCATCATGAGTACCATTAACTCTGCTCTCATGAAAATTTCTATCCAAGACAGCAGTGAACTAATTTGAAACAGTCTTCCCCAGCTCAGAAGCTCAAGAGTTAGACAGGTCTGAGCAATTATTTCAACAATAATGCAAACGTACAAGCAGTCCAAATATAGACACTGACTGTGTGGTTTATGTAGAGAAGTTGAGCAGTTGACGAGAGCAAAGAAGAACACTGACATAAAAGACATCACTGAGAGTTGTTGTTGTCCAAGGCAAGCCATGATAGTGATCTATGCCTTGTATATATTTCAGTGGTTGGGGCAGCTAACCAGAGCTTCTGCATAGGAGTGAATTTTAATTACCTCTCTGGGGATTACCTTTGTGATGATTGCCACTTTTCAAAGCCTTCTTGATGCCAAACACAACACAACACAACCGGTGCAGGTGTGGCCCGACTGTTCTCAAAGTGTTTAAGCACTTCCAGCAGGGGTGCTAACAGAAGCCGTCTCAACCATGAATACTAAACGACCCAGAGTGTACACTGGTACATCTCAAATATGTGCTTGGCCTTGCTCCAGCAGAGAGGAAATGACTTCTGCATAATACATAGAGAATGTTCTTCTGTAATGGTATTGACACTGGATTTGAGAGGTGTCTTTAGCATTGCTGGAGTGTGTTTTGATTCGGGATATATCAGTGAAATTCCCCCTTTTCCCCCAGTAAGGAATGGATTTGCAGAAACTCTACAGGGGGTGCTAGATCACTGTCAGATGTGTCACGGTGAAAGCTGCTGTTTGTTTTCACAGCTTCTTTTCATAGTCGATGGGGATGCTGTGACATGACAGATACCAGAGAGAACATCAGTCATCTATGCCCTTCAGAGATGTCCCAAGGAAATAAGTGTTTGATAGAAACAGACACAAACACAACTTCCTCTGGTGTTAGTGTTCCTTTTCTTAGGGTACATGTGTTTGGTGCGTCTTCGTAGAGACGATGCACTGTTTGCATGAGTAAAGCAGAAGTAAATATGGGGACTGGCAGTAGAAAAAACATTCATTGAGTAAGAGTTGGTTTGAAATGTATGAAAAAATAAGAATTCGTTTTGTGCAATTTTGTAGCCTTGGGTAGCCAGATGCTACTCAACTTAGCATTTTCCTGCTGCCCTTCTGATGGGGAACAAGGACATCTCTCCTCCTTCGAATGTCTCCTTTCACTTTAAAAAACTCCTTTAATCAGGCTGTACATCCATAATGTTCCAGCACATCCCAAAGGCGCTGCATTAAAATGCAGTTTAAGATGATTTGAGGTTGAGTTATTCTGCTTGAAGTAGCCATCATAAGATGGAAACACTGTGGTCATAAAGGGATGAATATGATAACCAACATCACTAACATAGGCTGTGGCATTGAAATATTGCTAAATAGTACAAAGGGGACCAACGTAGGCCAAGAAAGCATCCCTCACATCATCACACCACCGCTGGTACCAGCCTGAATTTTTGATACAAGGCATGCTTTCTTGTTATTTAAGTCAAATTCTGACCGGCAGAAAGAGACTCAGCAGAACAGGTTACATTTTCCAGTCCTCTGCTGTCATGTTTTGGTGAGCCTTTGTGAACAACTACATCAGTTTCTTGTTCTAAGCTGACAGGAATGGCACCTGGTGTAGTCTTCAGCTGTTATGGTCCATTTGCTTGTAAGTTCAGAAATGGTCCTCTATCTTTCAATAGGTTGAAACAAGATTGTATTAGTTAGTTTGCTCTCCATTATTTGAGACTACTTTGACCATTCTCTTATGACCTGGTCATTTTAGAAGATATTTTTTTCTTTTCTGGGCCATTTTCTGTACACTCCAGAGATGGATGAAAATCCCCGTGGATCAGCAGTTTCTGTAATACTCAAACACTGAACCTCAACCATGTCTGTCATTCAATTTTAGACTAACAACTGTGTTTGAACCCTTGTTGCTTGTTTTTTATACTATTCAAGGAGAAGAGCTTACATTCAGTAACAGGACACGAGACAGAATGACCTGTAACCTTGCTGTCTTGTATATTATCTTGAAGCCGGTGACTCCCTTCATGTATATCCATATCAGGCCTCCGACTCAGACATTGTAACTCTCTGGATTCACAACAGTTCAAAGAAGCAGGCCGGATTGTCAATTATAGAGCAAAAAGTAGCAGAAATGTTTAACTTAACCATATATGACAAGAAGTTCCTCTCAGTAGCTTTCATAAGAGTATAAGTAGAATGCCTGAGGTAGTTGAGGCAGAATTGACACCACATTTCTCTATGTTGTGTGTCATTAATCTCCCCTGATTAATCAAGTGTTTGTATCATAATATCAGTATACAGCATTAGAATCTCTCCAGCTGTCAACTTCTAACTGATATTCCAATATCCACTTGAGCATGGGGGTAAAAATCGGTACTCGAACTGTAAATAAAATTCAAATATAAAATAAACAGCTTAACAGCACATTAGGGTGCCTGAAGCATTGAGCCACCTAATCTAACAGACATAGCTCCTAATGCAACCTGTTTGGCCAGTGCTCTCTTAACCTCAACATAAGCTGCATCTTGTCTGCTGGAAACAAACAGAAGAAAACACACAGGACTGGAAGAGCCACTCTGACAACACTGAAACATGTGAGGACTTCCATGTGGAAGCACTTTGGGGTCCACTGTGTGTCAATAATGTGCAAAGCGGCTGGCCCACCATGACAATTCTGTGGATCTATTTGTCTGACTTTTACCCACCGCAGTCCAGCAGTGCCTTGTCAAGAGCCCAGCCCTGTGCTTCTGCCTTGACAGCCCCCTGCCAGAGTCGTGGAAAATGGTCATCACGGACAGGATTTCATGATTCATATGAGAGGACATATGGTAGAGATAATTAGCAAAATTATCTACTGGAAGGTCCTTGTGAGTGTTGTGATGGGATTAGTGTGAACAGCCCTAATGTCTGCATGCCTAAATGCAGTGAGTTGATGCCATGTCGTTGGCTGGTTACCTTTTTGTGTCAACAAGCATTTATTTGTGTTAACAACATACATACTTTTAATGAAATATTTCACATGAAAAATGCAATGTTCCTGACAGGCCAACATTCAGTTTTAGCTGCTGTGCTAGATAACTCCTGTTTTTGTCATAGTTATCCTTCTGAATGCATTTTCCAAGATACACAGCAAATATTAGCCTTTCACATAATGCCACACATAGTTTCTTCAGGCTTTTCCCATCTGTGCTCTTCTTCTGCACATTTGGAGGCATCCTCAATATATTCAGTGCATCAGCAACACAGGCAAGTGGAAACAAGGTGTGAGTATTAGATTATAGGCCTAATTTTTTCAGGTGGAATATGCACATTAATTACCACCAATGTTGTGACACTGGACCAGCATTTTTCAAAACACAGCCATCTGACATCCTGCATTTGATTTGCTGGCTGTATCATTATTTAGGACTGACTGAAGCTGCTGTCCTATCTGGCATGATGTTTCTATATACTTTTGTTGTTTTAAATTTGCATCATACTTGGTTATGCTGCATTTGTTTTCACTTGCTGTGGCTGTCCCTCATGCCCCTGCGTTTTACATCTCTTCTACCTGCCTTGCTGCATATGCTTTTTTAATTTGCTGAGCATTCAGCTGTCAGCGCTGCAGGGAGAAAAAGAGATATATGTGGAAATATAAGACCTTCTAACCTCGGCTGCGTATAGAAATTGATTGATGTCAACAGAGAAAGCACATGTGCAAATGACAAAACCATTGAGATCCACCTCGCTTATCCTGACATTTTTTCCAAGGTCATGTACTTAGATGTAGTAAGTTAAGGAAAACCAATAGAAAACCACTATGACTCCCTTATAGATAACGTGATGGCTGTATGTAACCTTGTAAAGGGAACGTTCATGCAGGTACAGAATAATTCAAACTGGCATATTAGATGTCACATGCATGAAAAGACATTGACTTGTATTAAAGAGTCATGACCCAGCAGGGACATCATGAAAAATGAAGAGAAATATTCAGTTTGGCTTTGAAGAGTTTAAAGTTCCTTTAAAAAAATACCAAAGTACAATTTAAAACAGCTTTTTCCTAGTGGTAGAGCTGGTTGTCTGTTAACTACAGGCTAGGGGTTTGATCTCAAACTTCTGCAAGTAACGTGATTTGACCTTGGGTGGACACTTAACCTCAAATTGCTGCCCCAGTCATGGATTTATAACCCTTGAACACTGATGTCACTGGTTACATTCAGGAGGGATCAAAAAGGGGGTAAAAGTTAGGACAATTCTAAGGGCCCATGACTGCTAGGGATCCAAAAAAAAATAGTAAAGTATCAGTAACATTTTAACAGTTGCATCAATTTTTCAGGCTTAATTTACTCTTCATTTGTATGAATGAGCTTTTCTTGTTTTTATTTCAAAATTGTCATTTTAGGGCATTTTTTATGTTGTTAAACTCCCATAAAATTACATTTACACAAAAAACAGGCACTTTTGACCACATTATAAGATCAGATACTGATCAGGACTGATTATACCTTAAAAAAAAAAAAAATGTCCCGCCTCAGCCTCACACCGTTAATAAATCCTTTATAAAATCCTGGAGCCACATCTGGAGTTCTATCACCACTGAAATCTTATCACATCTTCCTCATATCATGGCCGATATTTCCTGACCATGAAAATCAGTAAAAAGCTCATTGAGTTCTTACTAAAAATGTGGAAAAATGCCCTATCTTGCAAAATTAGCAAATCACTGAAAAAAAAAAAAGAAAAAACTAGAACCGCATCTGGAAATAGATCACCATCAAAATTGAATCAGCTCTTCCTTGTGCTATGACCAACATTCCATGTAAATTTTGTTAAAATACATTAATGCATTTTTAATTAACTTGTTGACAAACTAACAAAGAATCTAACAAATGAGGTAAAATACAGAAAATACATGTGGGTTGCTTCTGTGTTTTCTAAATTCTCCACACAAAAAAAATCTTCTCATTCATGTTTTTGAGTGTAACCACAGTCAGTAAAAGTACAAATTTCCCATATCAAGCTGTTATGGAAGAACAACATGTCCACCTGACTACAGTCTTGCCACCAGGGCTGGGATCCACAGAGCAGCTAATGACACTTCAAGTGCCATAAAATGCTTTTTGAGGTTTATATAGCCCCGAGTGTTTTGTGTGTCTTCACTGTGTGAACGAACATCTGTATGCAGAATACAAAAGCTGGCAGCGTTTGAACTTCTCCCTCTAACCTCCTTAGCAATGCTAGCAGCTGCCTAAAATGGCTTTTTACCCCAGCCCCCCAAAAAGATCTGCCAATGTGATGTCATACCACTGACTCAGGCTGGCAGATTTTAATGTATAAAATGAATATAGAGTAATTGAAAACATCACACAGAGCTGCAGTTATACTCTTGCAGTCATAGATATTAAATGTATGAACCTGAGCTGAGGCAAAATATTGGCTTGTTGTGTTATGTCATGAGAAAGCATTACATTCACACCAGAAGCGTCAAAATTGCCCGTCGACGCTCTGGTCGCTTACATCGTGCCGCTTGGCAGTTGAAAACACACACAGCAGCACACAGGCAGGCGACGCGATGTGAGCGGCCGAAGGGGCGGGGCTTTCAAGCTGCGGTGCAGATGTGCTCTGGCTGACCATATACTGTCATTCTTGTTTTCACGCTTATATATCTCTATATATAAAGATTGCACTAAAATTACATAAGTAAACAGACATAAGCACAGGCTTGTGACATCTTAACAGTAGCCTATTTGATTGGTATGACTTTACCCCCCTTTTTATGGAACGTTCGCACAAAGCGGGAGGTTATTTGGGGGGTTAGAAAGTGTACATATAATGCACACGGGATTTCGGTTCCCTCTTTCACCATGGATCACACTTGGGAAGCTGGAGACAGCAATGATAAGATTTTCCTCCGTTGTTTTCTTCCTCCCTGTCAAAATCTTCCGCATGGGAATCTAGATCGGCCTGCAATTGGCTGTCGCCTTGGCCGCGCCACTGCTCATTTGCATAAAGTTGAGCTTCTCCCAACTTCAGCTCGATGCTCGCAACACTCCGATCGTGCCGCACGAGGTCGCTCGTGACACTCGCATCACGCCACTCATTGCCGCCGTCGCCTCGATCGCCCCTCGACGCCGGCGACCATTGAAAATGAATGGCAGCTGGACGCTGCCGACGCTCAGATCACTTCTGATGTGAATGTACCGTTAGGAGTTTCTGTGCAGAGTCACACTGACACAGAAAGAAACAACTGAAGACATCAATACTTGGAACCAGACTATAATTAAGTGCACTGCATCTGCCAGGACTATATATACTTAATATTTCCCCACCCCTTTTTACTCTAAGATTCAATTTTAAAAATTCATTCTGTTATCTTTTTTTACACACTCTGTGGTGTGCCTTATTTAAGTAAGTGGCTATGGCTGAGTAAATTGTAAGTCTAACAGTAAGTCTAAATTGTAAGTCGATTGTAAGTCTAAAACAGATGGTAAATTGTAATTGGACTTGTACTTCCATGGCACTTATCTAGTCTTTTTTTAAAGACTACTCAAAGTGCTTTCACACCACAAGTCATCTTGCAGTTTACGCCCATTCAATCTCACATTCACTTACTGATGGTTGAAGTTTCTATGCAATTTGCCCGTCAGTATTAGCTAACACATCCATGCCCTTTCATTACCATTTATACACCACTGACACAGCAGTGGAGGCAATTTGAGTAGAAGTGTCTTGGCCGAGGACAAATCGAAATGTTATACAACCAGAGCTAAGCTCCCTCTGAGTGATGTTGGAGGAAACTACCTGGTAAAGCCACCAACAATGCTAATTAACCTTAATTGTCACATACCGTAATTTCTCGATTATAACACACATTTTCTTGCTTTTTCAGGTGCATATTATACATGAGTATAAGCAAAATACTTACCATATTTCGTCTCGCCAGCATTGCAATTGCAACACATCTGATACAAAAAGCCAAAATATTCTCTTTCTCTGCGAAAACACAGGCTAACACAGGACTATGCCATCTTGTGAGCAAGGGGACGCAAAATAGCTGTGCTGTGATTGGTCAAAGACATCGGCATATTCATAGCTGTTCTCTGATTGGTTGGTACACCAAGACTGAGCATGCTCGGGCAGAAATTGAGTAATTGCACATGCGTGACGCAAAAGGTGTTTCCACATCCGTTTGAGAGAAAAAAAGTCGTGTGCGGTATTAGTTGTGAAAATACTGAAATTTCATTGATTAAAACTTTGAATAAAAGGTCATTTTTGAGTTGTCTGAGAGAGTAAGGTTTGGGCAAAATTTGGGTGCGTGTTGTATTCTAGTAAAGTGTTTTTCCAGGCAAAAACTGTGAAAATATATGGTGCGTGTTATAATCAAGTGCGTGTTACAATCAAGAAATTACGGTACATGCATACATACATTGTCTCCTAGCCACTGAGCTTGTGTTGAACTTCTTTTAGGCAATTAACCCAGAGCACATTCAAAAATCCCACAGACTTGGGGTGCTGGTCTGGCAGAATGGGGAGCATCCATGCATGTACCATAAGGCTCTTGCCTTGTGTGGGCAGCCTGGGTTCAATTCCCACCTGAAGCCTATTTGCTGCATGTCTTCCCCTACTCTTTCCCTCTTTCTGAGTCTTTCCACTCTCTCTCTTCTGTCAATAAAGGCCAATGATTCCCAGAATGTGTCTTTAAAAAAACACCACAGACCAGCAGTTTTCAGTGTGAGGCAGGCCTCCCTAGGGGGGCACATGTGGACCTCGGGGGAGGCATGGAATGATCGCAGACCAGCACAAAGTGTTCTTCTAAACCAAATTCTGCTAGTCATAGAGAAAAAAATTAAATATTTGCCCCACAAATGTATTTAAATATTTTTGAGAAAACAGTTTCTGAAGTAAACACAGAAAAGAGGAAGCAGACCTTCAACCACGGGTATTTAAAAGTGAGTTTTTGTGAGTTGGCCTTGAAAAACAACTCCTTGGCCACAGTCTATCATTTGCTAATGTTTTATTGTCTATATTTGCATTCGGTTTATTTTCAATAGAAAAGAGGGCCATTTTTTAGGCTAATTTATTGTCGTTTCTTTGTTTAATTTCAGATGATACAGTCAAAAACGTCAAAATAAAGATGCTATTATTTACTTAAAATCTTGAAATGAATATTTTCCCTTTTAAAAAGAAAAAACATCTCTGTAAAAACAAGTGTAAAAGATAAATGGCCTTTGTAGACGTGTGATTCCCTCAAGTAAACTGACTTGCAGGCAAAGAAGATGGAGAGATTACAGTACTGAATATTGAAAAGTATTGTGAAACGAACACTTGATTGGTCGAAGGAGATTAATGACACACAGCATAGAGAAGTTCAGCGTCATTTCTGCCCAGACCACCTCAGGCATTCCAAAAAGACATAACTTTATTTTTGATTGTTATATTCATTTTAAACACATTTTTGTGTGCGTGTGTTGGGGGGTGTCGGGAAGATTAATCATTTTCTTACAGGGGAAGCTCACTCTTTCACACTTTGAAAACCTTCGAACCACTGACTTAAATAAAGGATAAAAGTGTGGGTTGCAACTGTACAGCCCAAACCAACCCTTTAAAATTGGGACCTTCTAAAATATCAAGTAAAATCTCCACAGCATTTCAAAGCTAACAAGATCGACAGGCCATTATTTGTTTTTGTTTTTTTTATAATTTATTCAAATTGATAGTGGTCAGTTATTAACAGAAAGGTCACCTAAATGTTAGGGAACCTTTCAGCAAAAAAATTAAACAAACACTTTGAAACAGACATTTTGTTTTTCGCCATGTGAAGTAATGCCTGGTACACACTTTTTACTTTAAAGTGTTAACTGATTTTTACCAATGAAGACAAATAATGACAGATTTAACCGTTTTTTTGTGATGTGCAATAAAGAGAGAGATAAAGCTCACCACAACTAGGGCCTATACTCTTGCAGTTTGTAATGAGATCAAACACAACTTAAGTGTAAAAAACAAAAAAAAACAAAAAACAGGACGGACAATGTCAGGAGGGAATACAGCTAAATTCAGCTTATGACATCCTTGGTGATTGTGATTTCTGTCCAGCTCCTTTCCTTATCAGTTTGTTATATGTAATTTACAAGTAACAATCATGTTTTGTGACAAATCTACTACTTTCAAGCCCTGTTTCTGATGTTGGTCTAGCTTAATGCTTTGCCTATACCCTAGTTGCCATGGCTACATTTACTTAATGCTTCAGCTAGCCTGCTCTCTAATTGGCTTTGTTTTGTTCCATGTGACAAAGCGCAGAAAACATGCTCAGCTGTCCTCGATGCGGTCAACACACAAGGGTTTTACAGCTGTGTTGGCCTTAAAACATAGAAAAAATATTTGAGTTGGGCATCCTTGTGACAAAATTTTGCTCATGTATTCACTTGTTCAATGGGTTCATATATTAAGGCAAATTTTTGCTCCTTGGACCCAAAAGTGAAGAGGGTGGGCCCGTCTCCTAGCTACAACAGTGATGAAGGATGTTTCGACAATCACTGTCTTCTCTCTGATCTTGAAAAACAAGAAGAAAATTTGTGCACCAAAGTTTTGGGCTAATTTGTCACAGAAGTTGAATGTTTTTAACTTACGCAATGGGACGCAAATTCCCTTCACTCGCGCTACAGTTTCATCACGAATTGTTATGTCATCTGATTCCCTTTGAGGGTATTTTTACTGCACAACAAAATTTACGTTTGGTGTGAACACAGCTGCAGATCATAAATTTTGAACATGTTTAATATATACAAACTCAAGTTGGAGCTGTCTGATCCTCTTCCAAGAGGATAAAATGACTCCAAACACACCTCAAGAAAGGAGACCAGACATATTCATTTTTAGGACCAGCAGACAATTTGGACAGCTGACCCTGGTCGAAGGCAGGGAATCAAGCCAAAACTTGAGCCAATAATCATGTCATATTCATCCCACTTAAATCTCCCCTTTGGGGCAAAGTTAATTATTCAATACAAAAAAAAATTCCCCTCTTACAGCACTAAAATGGAGTCATTACTGCACCAGTCAATACGTAAGCACTGTGAAGGCAAATTGTGCTGCTGTGTGACAGGAACATAAAAGTTTTCTGGTAGGCTTTAAGCTAGTTCTTACAGGAACACATACAGAGATCAGTAAAAGTCAAGGTCATAACTTCCAAAAATTAATAAGACACACCTAGCTGAGTCACGTGTCAGCCTCTGATGGACTGTTCCTGCCTTTAAGTGACGGAGAATCGAGGTCGCACTGGGATATGACTCTGGACTCCCAATAACCCAGCGAGACAGTAGCTTATTATCTCCACCCAGACAGTGTCTCTGCCTACTAGTCGCCCTCAATGACCATGGCTGTTTGTGTGTCACCCTCACTGTCCGCCTCATATCTCGTCTGCTCAGCCGCTTCAACTGTACCACCCGCCTTCCCTCCCTCTTCCCCCCCCCGCTCTTGCTCATTCGCTTTCTCGCTGTGTGTCTGCGGCGATCGCCAAAAGCTGCGCGTGAGAGCTCTCTGTCCCAGGGAGCTATATCACACTTTAAGTGGCGTTTTAGCATGACACTTGATCAGCCAAATATCAGAATGAGCTTTTCATCTCATCCATAATTCACCTGCGGAGGAGTCAGCTAAGAATAGCTGTGCTTATGGGAGAGAAAGAACAAGAGGGAAAAGATGTGGTGCAGCACAGGTTTGAGTGCAGAATATTTCGGTGCTGCGCGCTTGCCGGCATATCTCATTTTTCCTACTCATCATACAAAGACTGACAGCAGGTCATGTTCCTTCGTTTTTTTTAATAGAAGGAAGATTATGTTCTGGGCTGAACCCATCTCCTGCCTTTCTCCAGTCTATTGTGTCCCTTCTTGGCTTTTATCACTCAGGAAACAAACAATTAGACAGATACCGATAAGATAAATTCATTTTTTGTCCAGTGACATTGTTCTGCCCTTCCCCTTCAGCAAGCCAAACTCCCATCCCTCATTTCAACCAAATTCATATCTTGTGCACGCACACTCCTGCAGGATGTGACTTTTGTGAACCCTGAAGTATACAGAGGGATTGTTTGTCTGCCGAAATACAGGGGACTTCATCAGCAGCCAAGTCCGCAGAAATGATGGCACATGCAGGCTGTGAGGACAAGACAGGCAGAGACAGCTCAGTCTCCTGGGGCCTTCTGCTTTTGTCCACTCAGACACATCTTTCCAGGGTGACAATATGGACGTATTTTACCGTTAATGTGTTTGGACGAGTTGTCAGTTTAAGCATGACACATTTCTTCACTTTAGTGCTTGTGAAATTCTGACAAGAGCTCTCAGACAAGCCAGCAGGAGGGGAATCAAACTCCCGAATGTCTTTGGCTCTTTTTTTTGTTCCAGTCAGGGGGTACGGTGATCTTTTTCTGAGCCGCACGAGCTATTCTTAGAGCCTGCTAAAGCCTGACATTTGACCTGAATAAAAATGCATATCTGGGCTTGGTGGAGTGCTGGCTGAGGAGTCACTCTGACTACAGAACCCTCTCATCATCCTGCAATGTCTGAATCAGCAGAGAAAGGCCATCGACTAACCACACTCCTCTTCCAGAGTAATTCTCACATTCCTGCAGCTGAGCAGTGAAAGTGTCTGATTGTTCACCATGCTAATACCATGGAAAGAGGAACAGAACAATTCAGGAAAAAATCTGGAAGCTGACAAGCAGCTATTACTGTGGTGCCATCTCAATATAACAGCAGGGTGCTTGAATAAAAGCAGACTGAAGACGTGATCATTTCCTGTCGTTAGATTCTTCTCAACTTGAGTCAATAGGGCATAAGAACGACCCAGTTAAGCTCTCAGCTGCGACAGTCACACAACACAGATTTACTGAGGGTACAAGTTATGCACATTTCCTCTGGCAAACAGACAGCAATTACATACTTAGTATCACTGATTGAAATTTATATATAGGGTGACCAGATGTCCCGATTTAGCCAGGACTGTCCCGTTTTGAGGCCTTGTGTTCTGTGTCCACACCAATATCCCTAAAATATCAATATGTCCCAATTTAAAACAGTCCCCATCCCTATTTTAGCCCACCGAAATGTAATAGCAAAACATTCATCATGCTTGCAACACTGATTTGTCTGTAGATATGCCAAAGTTGTTTCAAAATCAGTTGTTTATTTGACCAATTAAAACTTCTTACATGCGCACGCTAAAGCCAACTGATTTGTCTTTACATGTGTCAATCATCCTCCGTGTTAAGTAGCGTAACTTCAGGCAGCCATGCCACGAGAGGGATGCTAGCGCTTCCTCAGAGCTACAGGTAAGCACAAGTCCCCTCAAAAATTGTGAATGGATTTTTCTCGCTTTGTAAATACTGCAAGATTTAGGTTCCAAATGGAGGAAATGCCTACATATAACATCTTATTAAAAATAAAATGAGCAAACATCAACAGATGAACAGACTGGAAGTAGCCCTGTTCCAATAAAGCAAACAATGCTGACAGTCAACTAACTTCTTTTACGAAAAGGGATTACAGTTATCCAGTAGAGCAAAATAACTTTTCAAAACAAGCATTACAGGACAACACAAGGCACAATGAGAAAGAGAACCCCAAACCAAGCATTGAGATTAAAAGAAAACATGCAAAATATTCAGTTTTCATTTTTCCTCTGCCAAGGAGGTTATGTTTTCGCTGGGGTCTGTCTGTTTGTTTGTTTGTTTGTTTGTCTGTTATCAAGATAATGCAAAAACTACTGGATGGATTTACATGAAAATTTTACCAGAGGTGTGGTTTGGTCCAAGGAAGAAGCCAATACATTTTGGTGTTGATCCGATCCAGATTTACATGACAAAAAAACATTTAAATTTATAACGGCAAATCCCATTCATTTACGGCATTATGGGAACTGTAGTTTACTTGCAAACTGACGTCAAGTTTTTCAAGCCTATGTCACTACATTTCCCAGCTTCCCTTGCAATGCCAGGGGAGGAGTTCTCCATGCCGCTCCGTCTGCTGTCTCTACTTCGTCCCACCCACAGCACCATCTGATTGGTTACACGCTCTGGTTACACGCAGAGTATGCCAAACAGCCAATCACCAGTGAAAGCTGTGCACGCAGCTCTATTCACAGACATAGCAGAGAGGAGGAAGTTTTGCCGATGGAGAAAGCCTGGCACTGTTCCTGGAGCCTTGGTTTCTAAGATAAATTAAAGCAGCAGAGTCTCCTGAAGTCTCTCTCTCCTGTTTGTAATAAACAGCCCTGTCCTCTACAACTCACAACTACTAGTAACATTACTGTGAGCCCATTATCGTCGAAGAAACGTACGTGGCAGCTCTGCTTGCTCGCATTCCCACAAGATGTGCCTCTCAATCACTCGAAACAAGGTTGCTGATAATGTCAACACGGAAAAAGTTTGTCAATGCAGAAGTCTGTGTGTTTGAGTGTAAAAACCTAACCCCCAAATTGAGCGAGTGTGCCGTGCACCAAAGCACCGTGGTTTTGTTCCGACCAACAGACTGGCAACATCGCCCACTGGAAGTGCCGTGGCGCGCACAAAACCAACAAGCAGCAGCAAAATTGGTTCAGTCAACAAGTTACAAGACCCACCACTAACTAGGTCACTCTACTGGATGATATTTATGTCAACGTTAATCACCCTTCTTGCAGGTTGATATTTTTCATTTCACAATGTGCGTATAAAATAAATACAGGACAATAATGTTGGGTCGAAATCACAATTTAGGGGTGGAACTGAACTGCTTGGCAGAGGTCTGTGCTGTCGGAGTGCTCTTCTAGTTTATTAAATATTATGCCAAGACCAATATAGATCTATGGGTAAAGTTGCAGTATCGTGTGGATGAAACACTTTAAAAATGTACATAAACTGTTTAAATGTTATATAACAGGTAAAAATGTAAAATTATAAAAGAGGATATGATGGAGTATGAAATAGATGATAACAGAATAATGTGGTTTTTGCATCCAGAGATTAAAAAAATATTTATAATAATATGATTGTTATAATAACTATAATAACAAAATTAACGCCCTCCATTATAACACACACCCCACATTTTCACAATTTGTACTAACACACAACCAAATTTTGTCCAAACCTTACTCTCTCAGACGACTCAGAAATTATCTTTTTTCAAAGTTTTAATCAATAAAACTTCAGTATTTTCACAACAAAGACCGTACATGGTTTTCTCTCTCAAATGGATGTGGAAACACCTTTTGCTTCACGCATGTGCAATTCCTTGATTTCTGCCTGAGCATGCTCAGTTGTAGTGTACCGACCAATCAGAGAGCAGCTTTAAACATGCCAATGTCTTGGACCAATGACAGCACAGCTATTTTGCGTCCTCTTGCTCACAAGATGGCAGCGCTCTGTGTTTGCATGTGTTTTCACTAAGAAAGAGAATATTTTGGCTTTTTGTATCAGATGTGTTGCAATCCTGATGTTGGCAAGACGAAATATGGTAAATATTTTGCTTGTACTCATGAATAATACACACCAAAAAAATTAGAGCTTATTTAAGAGCAAAAAAATGTGTCTTACAGTCGAGAAATTACGGTATACAGCAAGTTGTGTCATCAGTACAGTGGAGCAAAAAACATTTTCAGTGTAAAATATGGACCAACATAAAAACAATACAACCAGACATACAAGAAGTATTACTTTTCCCTGCTGAAATATTTAACATAATGCATAACTCAACCCCCTGAACAGACTATAAGAGTGATGTCCCACCATTGTTACCAGTTTAAAGCCATTGGCCCAGAGCAGCAAACTCTGTGCAAAGTATTGATAGCAGAGAGAATGCAGAGCTGCCTGAAAAACATGAAGTTCTGAACTGACCAGTCACCAAAGAGGAGACATTCAATCATAAGACCCACACAAGATGGCAGAGATAAGGGGCCACATGAGTTTTTCAGACAGAGTGAGAATATAGGTGGATCAGGGTACTCAGTATGTGGAAACTAGAATTTTTTTTGAGCATTAGTAATTATAAACATACCCTAAGGGTGCATTCACACCCAAAGTTTGGTGAACTTCTTTCAGTTTGGAGGAGCAGTTTCATCATTGTTTCATTTTGCACTTGGTTTGGTTTTCTTCCACTCTGCACTTTGTAAAACTAAATTTCAAGAACAGCCTTTTTTTTATCTTCATAACATTGTTAAAATCAGACCTATCCTGTCTCAGAGTGATGTTGAAAAGCTACTAAATGCTTTTGTTACCTCTAGACTGGATTATTGTAATTCTCTTCTTACAGGCTGTCCCAGCAAGTCGCTTAAGACGCTTCAGCTGGTTCAAAATACTGCAGCACTTGTACTGACTAGAACGAGGAGAAGAGATCACATTACTCCTGTATTAGCTTCTCTGCATTGGCTTCCCATGAAATATAGAATAGAATTCAAGATTCTTTTCACTCATAAAGTTCTCAATGGACAGGCACCAATTTATCTTAAAGAGCTTGTAGTGCCGTACAACCCCTCTAGAACATTACGCTCCCAAAGTGATGGCCTGCTCATGGTACCATCAGTCTCTAGAAGTAGGTTGGGAGGTAGAGCCTTCAGTTATCAGGCTCCTCTCCTCTGGAACCATTTACCATTTCTCAAACAAGATGCTGCATCACAAGGGGCTAACCTCTAATAAATTTATATTCAGTGGAGACAAATGTGACGAAGACAGGTCTATGATTGGCCCATGGATCTGTCACTATCTGTAGTTCTTACCTTAGTCCACTTGTCTCCGCCCACCTCCCTTCCTTCGCCTAAACGCCCAACACAGCTTTGGTGGATGGCTGTTCATCACGAGACTGAGATCAACATTCAAGATTTCCTACTGCTAAACCGAGGTTTTTCCTTGCCGCCATGATGGATTCATGTTGGGTTTTGGATGTATGCATGTGTATATATGTGTGTTTTATATATGTATATATGTATCTATGCATGTGTATCCATAAACTGAAGAGTTTGTCTTCAGCCTGCTCTATTGTAAAGTGTCTTGAGATAACACTTGTTATGAAACGGTGCTTTACAAATAAAGATTAATTGATCGATTTATCTATGGATTTGTTTCTGCCATCCAAACCCATTTTTGCACTAAGACCATGAAATACATAGTTGACTTTGAGTTTTAACATTGATTAGCTTGAGTTTATTTTTCTGTGTCATAAAATATCAAGGTGCATTAAGGGTGCACTGGGCGATAGTTGCATACTGAGTGAAGTGAAGCGTAACCATATCCTGCACTGAATTGTAGATGTTGACCTGTTAAACGGACAGGAGACAAGCAGTTCTAATTTAAGTCCACTCTGCTTGATATTGTTGGTAAATTTTAGGTTAGCTTACTTATTGTTGAGACATTCAGCCAAATTAAAGTCACAGCTCACTGCTTTTTGGTCCACTTTGTTTGGATGGCTTTCTTGAAAGCCAACTGAGACCCCCTGTTTTTAGGAGGACTAGAGTTCAGTTCTTTGGTCTGCATCAGAGTTTGTGTGAGCTTTCACTCCACGCCAAATGATTGGAACTTTCCAAAAAAGCTGACCAGACTTGGTTTGGTTTGGACCAAGTGTGAGATGTAAAAGCTCTCCAACACAGTGGTTTTCAAACTATTTTTGCCCACGGTGCAGCTAAAATCATCCCAGAATCTCAAGGCACACCATATTCATATTTATTTACAATTTCTCCAAAACACATATCACAGTGGTATGATCTAATGCATTTTTACTTTTATCTGCTGATGACTAATAAAATTTTACAAATAACATATTCATTAGAAAATTTGTAAAATTATACACATTTAGCAAAACATAATTAAACTTTGCAGGTTCAAGTTTTTAATCTATTTAATATAAGGGGCTGGAAAGAAATAATTCCTTATATTTAATCATTTTATAATTGAGGGAAGACAGTGCTCCCTTATGGTTTTATAAGACTTTAAAGTTACAGAAAATGCAGAACCTTAAACACTTAAAGTATTAACAGAGAAAACTCATTCATAGTTGTTGCACATTTCCAGTAATAATTTATGATTTTAAAAATTCACAAGGCCCACCAAGACTTGTTTCAAGATGCACCAGTCCGTCCTGCCAATCTATTTAGGAACCTCTGTCCTCACAGTTATCCAAATCAAACATACGAACCTGAGTTAAGACAAATTTTGGGATCTTAACATGTTGGCGAAGATTATCGGACAACATATTTATCAACAACTGCCAAACATTTTTATTCCAACTATCAATGCCACTTTCAGAAACATCAGACAGCAGGAGACACTGTGGTTATGATGGCATTATAAGATGGCAGCACCCTCAAATTGGCTGTGGGATTCATCCACAGCCAGCAGGAGAGAGGGCCTGTCTCCTCCTCCTGATGGAAAATTAACGACATGAAAATTGAGGAAGCTTTTGGGAGGAGGTTATGCTGAGAGTTACCCAGTCAGTGCTTAATTCATGCATACCAGGGACATAATGTGACAGTAATGCAATTTGTTCTGGGCCAAAAGCCCAGTCGTATTCATCCAACAGTTACAGGCTTGATTTGTCTTTTTTACCCCCCTCCCTTTCGGTCCACCATGCATTAAAGGGGCCTTTTTATGCTCCTCACCAGGTTGGAGGACAGTGCCCTTATTAGATGTGACTGCATGATAATGAAATGCCGTAATGCAATGTCAGAGCAGTTGACACGACACAAAGGGCTAAGGCTGGTGAAAATCCTAATCAGCTCAAAATGTCACAGGGCTCACCTTGGGTCTGAATCACAGCCTGCAGGCAGATTACTTCTCATCGATGTCAACCCCAAGGATGCTTCTCTTCTCCGGACTGTCTCACAAAGTCACATGGACTCTTGACTTACTATGCTCTTGTCTTCCTCCCGTTGCCCTCTGTGACATGATGCCACTAGCTACAAGCTGTAAGACAGAGGACACAACATTTAATAGGTGATCTACAAACAGCCCCATCACTCTGATATTCAGGGTTTGAAGTTTCACACAGGGTTGTTTAACGCTGGCTGCTTAACTTTCTATTTGCCATCTGAAATCACAGCTGCTATTTAATGATCCAGAACTAGCCAGCCGGTTAGGCAAAAGCTAACTCCAGTAATTGGTTAAACAAAGCTGCCCAAGCTGACAGTTTCTTTCCAGCCCACTAGTTAAACAAGACAACAGTGTGTGAAATATGTCTTGCTGACTGACACTGGACTCAGGTTAAATGGGAGAAACAGCTGCCTGAAGAGAATTTTTTAGTTTGACTTAGAGTAACTGCAGGTTAAGGAAGAAAGAGAAAAAAATATTTAGCAGGTAGACTTAACCTTTTGACTCCAAGCCATTTTTTCTGTTTTTGGTCTGCCTTGTTTTTTTTTTTTCTTTTGTGAAAATGCATGTGAAACCTTAACCATTGCAAGTACAATCAAGTTAAAGACATTTTCCATGACAAAATGGGCTATCAGAAATGTTTTGTTAAAATGATGCTAAATTAATATACTAACCTAACTTTGCCCAGAAAGACAAAATACAAAAAGCCAAAATGTTACTTAAATTCCCTTAAGCCTTGGCAATCAGAGGATAAAAAAAGCAAACAATCTCAAAGCAAAAAACTATTCACATATTTACAATTTTTCTTCAAGCAGTTTTTTTGACCTGTGTTGTTTCTTACGCCACTCCTAGAAGCAGTTTCTATCTGTAACAAGGCCATGTCATACTGCCCTCACTTTAGAAGGTGGACACACTTCCTTTTCCCAGCTGTGGTCATTTCCTCTGTGCCTGATTGGGTCACTAGTGTCAAATCAATCAACCTTTGTGTCACCTCCTGATCCTAGAATAAGCACTTTTGCCTCCCCCAATTTGTGAAACTGATTTTTGGCAACAGTCAAAATGTTTTACAAAGATGAGCGCAAACTCTTTCAAAAAAAAACAACTTTAATTTTGCACCCTTTGGCTGTAAAAGTTGCCTAGAAATATATGCTTGCATATAAATCAAAAATCACCATAAACATCTTCTATTTGTTTCACCCATTATTTCAGTCATGGAGTACTATTTTTGAGATCTATTTGAGCCTGAAAGATAACTATCTTACTTCCTGTTGAGCTTTTGCTGAAACCAACTGGATGCTACTGATAGGAAAACTATAAGTAAATAATTGGGTATATCTGATTGGCTGACAGGATGACCTGAAGTTGTCTCTTTCCTCAAAGTTTAACATAGAAGTCTGACATAGTGAGCACATTTTGGTAACAAAATTGAGGAAAATAATCCAAAAATGAAGGATTTAACACCATGAATTTATAGTGTAAAATTTTAGAAAAAAAACTTAACTTTAAGGCTGGATTAAAGCCTTCTGGAACAGATACATATCCAACCGAAACAAAGTTGACCTTAAAGATCTGTTCAGTGGTTACACAGATATTGTCAACAATATGAGATGTAACACTCGGGGGCATCCTGTGGAGTTTCAAGGGTTAATTGTGTCTAGATAATGATGATGGTTTAATATGGAATTATGAATGACTAAAACAACAACACAGGCCAGAGATATACTTGCTGTTACCCCAAAATTCCACATAGAGCAAGTCGTGCATCAAAGTGCCGCAGTTGTGCTCCAACCGAAAGGCTGGAAGGGGGAGGGCACAAGATCCCCAGAGAGTCACAAGCTCTGGTGTGAATTGTCATATCACACGATAACAAAACATGCTATAAACTGAGAAAAGTACTAAACAATGCATCACTTCGCTTCTCTAAGGTCATTTTGCTGGTCCGTGTTGCTCCGTGATTTGTATAACTTCTATCTACCTATATCCTTGTAGAAAGGATGTTTGGTGTCGTACTGTATATAATGTTATATTTCTCTACCTCCACGATTAACTTTCCTTCGTCCATAGCGTTGTGTTGCCTCTGGAACCCTCTGACCGACTGTTGACCTGATGCTCATTCCTCCAGTTGTGAAGTAATGACAACATATTAAAAAAATGTATGTTTGGGAGTTCTTGCATTGTGTTTTATTACCTCTGCCAAGGAGGTTATGTTTTTAGGAGGGTTTGTTTGTCTGTCTGTCTGTCTGTTAGTTAGTTAGCAACATTACTCAAAAAGTTATGGACGGATATTGATGAAAGTTTCAGGGAATGTCCGGATTGGGATAAGGAACAAATGATTAGATTTTGGAAGCGATCCGGATCTCCGTCTGGATCCAGGAATTTTTTAAAGGATTCTTTAACATTGGGAGATAAGGCCATTTTCGACATTTCTGCATATAACTCCACAAATGATGGTCAGGGCACTTGGGAAAAAATACAGGACAAGTTTCTAACATGCTCTACAGTATATCAAAGACTGATCCGGATAAAGGAATAATTTCGGATACTATGATCCAGAATATAAAAAAATAGGGGACCTTTGGAATTTTCATCATAGGAAGAGAACAAATGAAGCTATAAACACGCAACAAATACCATTATATAGCCAAGGCATTGTGGAATTTGGAATATGCCAATGGATTTGCTGTATCTTCAAAAGCTAGGGAGAAGAAAACCGCCATTACGGAAAATGCCATTTTGGTGAATAACTGCTGAACTAATGTTGATATCACTATGAATTCAGTTGCCAATGGTATGTTTTCATGGTCAAGGAATCAAAAAATGCAGTCAAAATAAATGTGGGACTAATATTTATGGTGCAAATGACAAATAGGGGGAACTGTGGCGCTTGGCAGAGGTCTGCACTCTCCGAGTGCTTTCTAGTTTTGAAAGTGGTGGATACTCCACACGTTTGACTTCCCTTTCTGGTGCTTTCTGAACAACACTGAATTTATGAGGTTTAGTAGCGGCCGCGCTGAAAATAGATCTGCAGCATATCTCGAGCAAAGCAGGGATACTGCCACTCCAGGAGTGCTGGCTGTGGAAATGCTCTGATAGACTAGAGAGGGGGCAAAGTGCTCTGCTGTACGATTCGTGGCGGGTTTGCAGCATGTATGCTTTATGTGGAATTTGGTTAGGTGTCCCTTTTGTTGGCTCTGTGCACATCATCCAGAATCAACGTCGACGCAAGCTGCTGTATACTGGTGATTGGTGGCATCATTGTAGAGGAAGACAAGCCCCCAGTCTTATCCTCAACCTCCCCACAGGTTAAGAGTCTGGGTGTCATCTTCATCTTCCTTTCATTTTCTGAATTTAATTATTTTTTTGGGTTCTAGATGGGAAGCTATGGACGGCCTGATTTGGGTCCACTGCCACCAGATGATGATGGCTGGTCTACAGTCTACCTTTGCTTGATGTTAAGCAAATAGAATATTGATTAACATGAACGTGTCTGCTCCTGTCAGTGTTTTAGGATTGGTGCAACCTTTTCACTTGTCAGTTTGATTATTGTGTGTTTTACAGGACATGTTGTTTTGTATGTCCATCTAACTTCATACTTTCTGTTTCTATTGTCATGGATTCAATAGCTGTGCTTTCTGCTTTAACCTGCCTCCTTTCCAATCATTCAATGTGGCAAAACACAGATGACGTGCTCAGCTTTCCTCAGTGTTCTTTACACACATGTGAAAAGATGAATCACCTCACACCACAGAATCTCAGGTCCTGGGATTTCTGGTACCCTAACTTGTGGGGAGAAACACACCTTGGGTTGCAACCAAGAGCATAGTTTGGGAATTTTGTAAGTGCTTAAATACATGTAATGAAATAATCTTTCCATGAAATAAAGTCATATGTGAAGATTTAAATGGATTTTATATCTTACCAAGCAAGAAACAGCCATTTTAGCAGAGCTGATGAAATGTAGGCAGAATGGTCTTGGAGCTGGAACTTTCTGCTCCAAAGCTACAAATCTCCCAGAGGAAGTGATGCAGTAAGAAATGTAAGTTGTAGTTTAACATCCTGATGTTCTGCAAATGTGTGTCAGCCTGTCACAGAATTTTGCCTAAGGGATGATCTTAGCTTCTGGATACCCTCCATCCAAATACCCCCCGCTAATGTAGTAAAACCCTTGTGGTGCAAAATGCTTCTATCATGTGCTAATATGAAATCTAAAAGTACTAGACAGCTCAAATGTAATAAAGGAATATATTATTAAAGCCCGAGCACGGTCTGCTCATTTTATTTTACACTTGTATCCAGTTGTGTCCTGATTCTCTCACATCATTTAGCACCAAATCTGGATCCGGCTATTTTCCTGGCTATATTTCTGTACCCAGTGTGCTCACTGCTGAGGCAGAACAAAAGCCAGCTCGTTTTGCAAGTCAACAGCAGTTTCTTTACCGGCTCACTGATCATTGCAAATGTAATTTTGGGGTCAGGAGACGGGACAACATATTTTTGGGGATAATAAAAACAACAATGACAGTCCTACTTCTCCTAAAGGGAAGAGTTATGTAAGTCTTGTCCTATTTAAAGACACAAGAGCATTGAATCAAATCCATGTAATATCCCAGTGATTTGGCATCTACTGTGTAAATCATTCGCTTTTCAGGCTGGAAATCATTACTGAGGACATGACTCACTAAAAAGAAATGCTATCGCTCTTGGTTAACTGCAGCATATTGCTTCTACATAAAAAGCCTCAACACCTGGAGGTTAAAACTTTGTCTTAATGTGTATCTTTATGTTTTAATAGCTTTACGGCCCTTTTAAAACAGCAGTGCTACATTAAGGGTGTAAAAGGATGGCAAGTGCACAATCATGAAACTAC
The DNA here is from genome assembly GCA_037902135.1 of Cetoscarus ocellatus. Classification (NCBI taxonomy): domain Eukaryota; kingdom Metazoa; phylum Chordata; class Actinopteri; order Labriformes; family Labridae; genus Cetoscarus; species Cetoscarus ocellatus. The sequence continues at coordinate 546,964 of JBAMNC010000520.1, read as the reverse complement.
ACCTCTGTGCCCTTGACTTTTTAGATACAGTTTTAGTGCCTTTTTTTCCTTCAAATATAGTCAGTTGCAAAGGGCCTTCTGTTTGTTTTTAAGTAGTGTGCTAAGAGTGGATTCCTGTGAACGCTACCTCAGAGTTTCTTCTTTTTTTTTTTTTTTACAAATGTCCACAGGCACAGGGATAAACTGGTAAGACTTGAAGGTCAAAGATCAAGGTTGAGAATGCATGATAGTGCAAGAAACAACATCGGTATCCACAAATAATTGCCAAAAATGTTGATTATCAGTATGGCAGATATGATTTTTCTTTGCCAATATTCACAGCTGATATTTTGGCAGTACATATTGAGAATATTCATCCTATATCTTGGCTGTAATATTGGCAAAATGTACAAATCTACCATCATGGTTTACCTTCTCATCACTGAAAGTCTACTTAAATAAAAAATATATACTTTTTTAAAATAAAATGTTTTTTCTTGAATCACATTTGAGTACCACAAATAGGTTGACACCATCAAAAAAATCAATCGATTTTATTACATTGGAAGCTTTTGGCTCTGAAAAAACATTGTATTAATATTTGTATAATGGGCTCATAGACATCTACATATCGTATATTAACTAAAATCCAAACCAAGTTTCCCTAGTCAAGGTCGAGAAGCATCCAGGTCAAGCAATGATTATGACTGCAATATCTCTAAAATGTTTTAAGATATTTTCACTGAACTTAGCACAAATTCTCAAACATTCTCTAAAACAGATGTTTTCAAACTGTTTTACGATCAGGCTAAAATCTCAAGCCACACCACATTTATAGCTATAAAGAATAGCCCTTGTGAATATATTTTACAGTCATTTATCAGTCTTTCAACTTTGATACATTTTTATCCAAGTCAAGTGCTGCCTGAGGGGTCAGAGGTCACAGACATTCAATGTTGGTTTTTGGCTCTGCCGCTTATGTGCAGAGATTTCCCTGCATTTTCTGAATCTTTGGATGATATTATGGATTGCAGATGATAAAACATCTTTTCTTATCCTGTTGGACTATTTCCTCTCACAGTTATTCACTAAGTGGTGAACCCTGTCTCCTACTTGCTTGTCAGTGACTGAGCCTTTCAGGGATGCTCCTTTTATACCCAATCATTGCACTCCCCTGTTTCCAGTTAACCTGTTCACCTGTGGGATGTTCCAGACTGGTGTTTGTAGAGCATTTGAGTATTCCCCTGCTTCCCCCATCTTTTCTTGCTCTTGCCTCAGCTTGTTTGGAACCTGTGACAAATATCAAATTCAAAATGAGCGAATATTTGCAATAAAAGAATAATTTGATCAGTTTGAACATTAAATATATTGTCTTTGTGGTGAATTCAACAGAATATATGTCAAAAAGGATGTGACAATTTTCAATCTTAAATACCTATCTGCTAATTTGAACTGGAGAAATGGTATGGTACTTTGTGTGGGCTAAAATCTGGTATTTTTTGCCCTGGAGTTTTAGTTAAATAATTAAAGCCATGGTTAATTTTAATGAGATGTGAAACAAAAATGCCCTTCAAGGTTACATCAAATGATCTGAGGTTTCAAAGTGAAACTAATCTGGAGTGAATAGGGCATTTGTTGAGAGTTAACACAGTTCAAAGATCATTTTACTGGTTAAATTATAAGTGACAATAGTACAAGAGTTGTCTGTTAATTTCTGTTTCATAAGGTAAATTTCTGAGGTTTTTCAAGGAAAAAGCTCAAAATTTGATTTTGCACTGCGCCATACTACGTCGCTAAAGGGGATCATGTTCTTTGACGGTATTATGTTCAATGTTCAGAGTAGGTTTTTAGGGGCCTGAGTGCTTGTTTCATGTTATATTTATAGTACTTTCCGTTCTTATTCTTCAATTTACTTGTTGTTCAGAAGGGTCTATTTTCTGTTTGTGTCTGTTTCTAAGGGCACTTTCACACCTAACATATTTGATCCAAAACAAATGGACCCTTTTTTGCTTTTTTGGAGAGTTCAGTAGATTAAGGCACACGCAAACTCCAGTGTGGACCAAAGCACTTCAGTCTGGTCTGCCTAAAAACATGGGGTTTTGGTTTGCTTCCAAGTGGTTCAGAGTTTGGTTTGTGGTGGGTGTTGAAGCCACCTGAGCCAAGCAAAGACCAAACAAGGCAAGAGGAACCAAAAAACAGTGAATTGTTGCTGGAATTCAGCCAAATGCAGTTGGCAAACTACCTTAGTGGTCACTGATAATACCAAACACAGTGCAGATATTGCTAGCAGTGCTTGTACTGCCAGCTTCTAGTTCTCTTACAAGTGCAACTTTACCGCCAAAACAGAACCAAGTATGTTGAAATTAGGATGTAGAAGCTTGACAGCCTATTTGAGAGGACATTTAGTCCATTTTCCCCCTATATGAAAGAGAAAATGCACTGTCTACTCTCCTCATCATATCTTTAAACAATGGTCCAGTCTCTTTTGCATTATAAATCTTAGCATGTCTTCATTTATTAAAGGACTTTAAAAATGAAAAAGCCTAATAGGATACAGAGATGTTTACAGCAGCAGAAACTTAAATCAACAGTCTGAACTTAGGCTCAGGGAGGATTAAAAAGACACGGCCTGTCACTGACCCAGGTAAGCACTGAAACTTAAAGAGAACTCTACAGCAGGGGTCTCAAACTCAACTTACCTTGGGGCTTCTGGGAGTAGAGTCCGGGTGAAGCTGGGCTGGGCTGCATCAAGCATCCCCCCCCCCCCGAAAAAAAAAGAAAGGAAGAAAAACAACTGATTCAGTCTTCTCATTTATTAAAAACAGGTCTTCATGCTTCATGAATTTTTCTTCTAAACATAAATGGGTTCTTCTGAACATGAATGGTGCTGTTAATTTATGTATGTGTATATACATATATATATATATATCTATATATATATATATATATATATATAAATATACATATATATATAAATATACATATATATATAGAAATATATTTAAAAAAAAAAAAAAATATATATATATATATATATATATATATATATATATATATATATATATAAGCCTAGGGCAATTGTGTCACGTTCAATTGTCACGTTCGGCAAAAAAAGCATTTTTGAGAAAAATGTGCAGACAGCGCTGACAATAAATTTTGATGTCAAGCAGAGAGCCACAAAATATCATCCCACAGGCCTCAGTTGGCCCGTGGGAAGTGAGTTTGAGACCCATGCTCGAAAGAGACTAAATTTTCATTTTTTTTATTCCAGTTTAATCAACTATAAGATGGGGAGATGAAGAACAATGTAAACTTTTCAGATAAATGAACAGCCTTGTTATTAGTCATTATTTTGAGGAGAAATTGTTCTCTGGTGTTGACAAAACGACATGCAGGTAGTAATTTTATGCTAAAATGGCTCTGCTTGATTTGTTGATCCACTGCTATTATACCGCAATAATACTGCTCCCCCATGGGCACCTGGTGTAAAATAATAATAATAAAAAAAGAAATCGTACACTTTTGTCTGAATGAAGGCAAATGTCAAATAAGTAAACCTTACTAATTTAGTGTGACAAAAGCCTCCACTTTAGCAGGTTTATGTGGCTAGAAATGTTACACATCCAGCATAAAAAAAAGCTTTTATCTCACGTCTCTCACCTCGTCCTACCAGGACAATTAAACACCAGCCAGGCAGGAACATTTACCCGTCACAAACCTGGATGTCAGAAAAATACTCACAGAAAGTTGAATTTTTAGACTAAAGTAAGTCAGACACTGTGACATGTTTCCTCCACTTCTGAAATTGATTTCAGAAATGCTAATTTTATTTTGCCACTGGTGCAGAGAGAGTGTGTCCCAGCACTGTAGCAGAGGCAGAGTGAACAGAACGGCTGGGATGTAATTGCGGCTCACACATGGGAGCGGTGCAGTCAGGAGCACAGTCTTAATTCCTGAAAGCACTGGCCTTGCAGAAGTTTCCTCCCTGATTGATACCGCTGTTGGAGCAGTCTGGTTAGCCAGAGGAAACCGCCGTAAATTCCAGGCCTATTTTATCGTTAAGCTTAGTAGCGCGGGAAATAAAATTAGCTGTGTCCAATTTTGGAAGGGATTCCATGACACCATAAATAAGAATTTACAGTCAGTGATAAACTGATAAAAATGGAATTAAAAGAAGAAATATAAGTCTTTGGGTATTATTTATGAGTGTTTTTGGTGTGGTTATTGAGCGACTTTTACTTTCTGTGTGTTTATCATTGTAGTGCAGTAATTAAACTGTTATTGGCTGTGCATTATTCAGGCAATTTGCTTTTGTTGTCAGCACATAAAGCCAGCATGTAAGCACCATCCTAACTCTGTAACATATGCCAATGAGCCCTTGGAGGGACATGACTGATGATTCAGCCCTTTGCGATGTTTTCCCTGCCTGTATACAGTGGTGCCTGACATTTCAACATATGCACAACAGCTATTCCAGTACCGGAAGGACACTTTCTTCGCACTCAGCATGGCCCACACATCAATTTGAAGTATCAATGAACTGAAAACATGAGGAAAACATGACAGAATCGACCATGAATATATGTGTAAGATTAGTGTGTCAAATAGAGTAGGAATACAGGTGGACCAGGGGTACTCAGAATGTGGAACTAGATGGGGTGTTTTTAACATTTGTCACTGTGAACATACTGAAGAATAGAGACCCCCAACAACTGGGCCATGGACTATGGACCAGGACTGGGCCTCAGATCAATTGGTATGGGCCGTAGAGAGATAAACGTTATTAATTTCTTTCCCCTTTCTGAATATCTGAGACTGAAAGGGTGTTTAATTTCAAAAGGCTAACCGGATTCTCTGTGAAATTTGACTGCACAGACTTTACAGTCAACTGTGATCAATGAGAAAGTACAACCTGAGATAAACTCACTGCTTCACCTTACGCTCGTGCACCCTTCCACCTGTCCTATGGTCAAAGTTGTAAATTTCTTTGACTCTGATTGATGTGTGTAACTGAAGGCCATTTGAGAGCTTGAGGTTTTGATGTGGAGGGAAACACTTCAGAGGTAAAAACTAACAAGATACCTGTTGAGTTATCAGCATCATATGCATGCCATTTCAGCATGCATTCTTCTCTGTTCTGAGGGTGTAGTGGTTTAATTAATCATCATGTCAACTGGTGAGGAGATGAAAACAGAGAGTCTTCATGAATTTCTCTTCAATGGAGTTTAGAAACAAGCTCATGGGTCTCTCATGGAATTTTGCTATGGTGAGTTATACTATTCAAGACGTGTGTTTGAAGATTGTGTGCAGCAAAATGTCTGTAGTTTCCTTCTATACAAACACAGACCTGCTCTCCCGCACTGTGACAAACAGTCGGGCTATTGCTGTGAATCTCTTACAACTGCTCTTCAAAAACCCCCAAAACTATCTCTAAAAGGCATTGTAGATGCTGATGTAGATCTGTTAAAACCCAACTCTAATGAGGTTGGGACATTGTGTGAATGAAAACAGACTACAGTGATTTCTTTTAACCAATCTAAATTAAATACAGTACAAAGACAAGATATCTGACGTTAAAACTGATGCACTTCATTGATTTTTTTATTTTAAATTATTCACTTATTTTGAATATGATGCCTGTAACATGTTAAAAAAAGCTGGGACAGGGGCAACAAAGGTCCTGGAAAGTTGTGGAATCCTCATAAAACACCTGTTTGGTATACTCCATAGGTGAACAGGTTTATTGGAAACATGCGAGTGTCGTTATTTGTTGTAAAAGGAGCATCCCTGAAAGCTTAGTCGTTTACAAGCAAGTATGGTTAAAGTTTTACCACTCCGTGACATTTCTAAATGTACTATCGCAAGAAACTGAGGGCTTTTATCATCTACAGTTTGCAACACCATCAAAGCATCCAGATATTTCGGAGAAATCTCTGAATGCCTGTGACTTTTGATCCCTCACACTGTATTAAAAGCTAGCATCATTCTGTCGAGGATATGACAACGTGGGCTCAGGAACACCTCAGAAAACCACTGTCAGTTAGCACACTTCATAATCAATAAAAGTCTTACTGAAAATAAGAATTTATGGTAGTGACGAACTCATGGGTGCCCAGACCACAAGTGCATCCCTACCATATTTGTCTCCGTTAAGTATAAATGTATTAATGGTAGACCTCTTGAGATGTGACACCTCATTTTCAAGAGGGATCTCATGCCCATGTGGAGCTAGAGATAGTTACTATAGATGTATCAACCATGGATAGAAAGATCATGCTAATATCTACATTAACAGCAATAATGATTATGAACTGGAATGAGATGGTCAAATATGTGTTATGTCTGTATTGTAGTTATTGAGGCCTCGTGACTCCACAGCAGCAGGCAGTCTCCACCAAGGATCCCAGGCCACCTAAAAGACAAGAGCCAGAGACGAGTACAGAAGCAAACAGAAAGGGGTAGAGGCAGATATGGAGAGAGAGTGTGAGAGAGAGAGGGATAGAGCCCAGTGTGCCAGATCCCCCCAGCAGTCTAAACCTATTGCATCTTAACTATGTGTCTAAACTATGGACTATGAGCTGGTCCCTAACTGAAAGCTTTATCAAAGAGGAATGTTTTAAGTCTAACCTTAAAGGTAGAGAGGGTGTCTGCCTCCTGAACCGTGGTCGGTAAATGGTTCCAGAGAAGAGGAGCCTGATAACTGAAGGCTCTACCTCCCATACTACTTCTAGAGACTGATGGCACCACGAGCAGGCCAGCATTTTGGGAGCGTAATGTTCTAGAGCACTACAAACTCTTTGAGATAAATTGGTGCCTGTCCACTGAGAGCTTTGTAGGTGAGAATCATGATGTTCTTATACAGAGGTGAGAAGAAGAATCTTGAATTCTATTCTGTATTTAATGGGAAGCCAATGCAGAGAGGCTAATACAGGAGTAATGTGGTCTCTTCTCCTAGTTCTAGTCAGTACACGTGCTGCGGCATTTTGAACCAGCTGAAGCGTCTTAAGCGACTTACTGGGACAGCCTGAAAGAAGAGAATTACAGTAGTCCAGTCTAGAGGTAACAAAAGCATGGACTAGCTTTTCAGCATCGCTCTAGGACAGGATAGGCCTAATTTTAACAATGTTACGAAGATGAAAAAAGGCTGTTCTTGAAATTTGCTTTATGTGAGAGTTAAAGGATAGATCCTGATCGAATAGAACCCCAAGATTTCTAACAGTTGTGCTTGGCGTCAGGCTAATGCCATCTATGGCAGTTAAATCATTAGAAAACGTTTCTCTAAGGTGTTGAGGGCCCAGCACAATGATCTCTGTCTTGTGTGAGTTAAGAAGAAGAACATTTTTGGCCATCCAGGTCCTAATGTCCTTTAGACATGTGTCTAGTTTAGATAACTGATTTGTCTCACCTGGCTTCATTGATACACACAGCTGAGTATCATCAGCGTAACAATGAAAATTAACAGAGTATTTCTTCATGATATCACCGAGGGGAAGCATATATATGGAGAAGAGAATTGGACCTAGCACGGAGCCTTGAGGTACTCCGTAACTTACTTTGGTGTACACAGAGGACTTGTTGTTCATGTGTACAAACTGGTATCTATCAGATAAGTAGGACTTAAACCAATTTAGGGCAGTCCCTGTAATCTCGAGTAATACCTCTAATCTCTGTATAAGAACATCATGATCAATGGTGTCAAAAGCTGCACTAAGATCTAACAAAACAAGACCATCCAGATTGTTAGCAGTGCGAAGTTCCACATCTGTGTAGGCGCCATTAATGCTGAAAGGTACATACTACAGGTTTTGGAGTAGCATATGATGCCATCCAAGTGATGTAATTTTCAGGGATGTCCCTGCTTATTTCAGCAAGATGATGCCAAGTGACATTCTGCACGTGTTACAACAGCATGTCCATGTAGTAAAAGAGTGCAGGAACTAGAATGGCCTGCCTGCAGTGTGGCACACTGGGAAGCACAAAAACACAACCATGGAGACTCCAGACTGTTGAGCACTTGGAGTTGTACATCAAACAAGAATAAGACAGAATTCCACCCACGTAGTTTCAACGAAGTTTTTGATGTAACGCAGTGGTAAGCATGCCCCTGTCCCAGCTTTTTTGGAACAAGCTGCAGGCATCAAATTTAACTCAAGACCAGAAAAGAGGGAACACAATCAAACATCTTCTATCACAGTTCTAACTTCAGGAAAAATACCCTGGTTATCAAATGTACACACAGTGAATAGACAATACTTTGTACGTATTCCACAGGCCTTGTTGTTTTGCTGAAGGCGAGGAAGACTGTAGCTGTGGCGTCACCGAGGAAGAAACGGCAACTATTCTTAATGTCAGGAAAACATGTAACCATACTTTATCATTTTTGACTGCCCCTTATTGCTAAATCTTTAGCAGGCCTGTGCTCCTTTTTCTCCTCTCGGTCTGGTTTTGCACTGAAATCCTGCTGAGGAGAGAGTCTGACCGAGGCAGAATAAATGACATGTCCTACATCTCCCTCTTTAGGTATGTTTTCACAAAGCCCTCTGTGTGTATTTGAGTTCTGTGTGCTCGTCCAAGTGTGCTGCTATGTTTGTCTCCTGGTATCCTCCCTCCACAGACAGGGCCTTCTCACTCAGCACCATGTGTTTCTGATTACGTTCCAGCATTCCTCTCTCGCTCCCCAATCGCCTGCCCTGGAGCGTCACGTCTCCCTACAACTGCTTGCGATGGTGCGGTATCCCATGAAGCCACAGCGCCTGTCCAGTGTATGATGAAGCTTCCCATGCCCATGCAATCATAAGTCTATTTATCTGTCAAAAGGAAGCTTCACTGTTAAAAGATGGGAATGTAATAGGCTGACCTTTTGACCCTGAAGTAGCTGCCATGGACCCTCCTTCTATGCTGGATGATATGTTAAGTGTGTCCAGGACAGCTTGTCAACAAACACGTAGGGGAAGCCAATAAACGGCGCTCTGCGGTTGTTTTAACCCCAGCAGGGCAGAACGCATTAATCACAGTTAAGGCAGAGATGATGATGAGGTGTTCAGTGGTCAGCTCCAAATAGCTGGTAATGGAGCAGCAGCGTGTGGAGGTGTCTCGCTTTTGGTTGCATGTTGAAGGATGCCAGAGTCAGCAAAAGCCAAACAGTCTACTACACTGTTGGCATGCAGCATTGCTTACTGAGTTTTAATTTAATTCAAACTTAATTGCAGACTTGCTACAAAAAAACACAAGACATTGTGAAATAAAAAGGCACTTTGGGATTACTAACATCTTCAAAGATTGGATTTAATTTAATCTTCTGATACCACATTATTAAACCACTTTCCAGTTGAGGTGTTACTTAACACCAGGTTATGGCTGAGCTGCATCTTCCCTTATATTACAAAAAATGGTTCAGAGAGAGCTGAGGGCCGAGGAAGATATAAGACATGCTAACTCATTATTTAATACCCTTTGAAACAGCATCTAACAGCCTGTAATGCAATTTCTGTTTATTATTAATGTCAAACCATCCAGTGCAGACTTAAGAGCAACCTGGCTCAAGAGGATGCGCTCCTGTACATATACAAGTTTATGTTTTATCAGCCTTGTTTTTACAAATTCATGGTTTATCACAATCTGGGGCAAAACCAAACTACATAAGCCACAGTCTCAGAGTGATTAACTGAATCCACAGTTACAAATGTATCTCTATGGTGATCTACTTTTCAGCAAATCTCAATTTTAATGAAGTTGGGACTCGGTGTTAAAATTAACCTGTTCAGCCCGAGCCCCTTTTTTAAGCCTCCTGCTCGAAACCCATACCCATAAAGAAAAGAGTGTATCTCTGCAACCACAAGGTCTATTTGAATAATTTTGGTGTCATAATAAAAGTAACATTTGAGAGATATGTCCAGATGTGTAATTTTCAGTATATGTATTACTGGGACAGAGTAAATGAAGATAGAAGTCAGAATAATTTGAAAATCTCATCCTTGCCTTAAACAGAAACAATTTTTTTATTGTGAACATCTCTTAGAAATGATGCTTGAGTGGCTGTAAAACTCTAAAAATGAATAATAATTGTTTACATCATCTCTGCGAAGGATTATTGTTATAAAGTGATGCAGAGAAAAATTAAAGAGGTTTGATAACAATGCGGTCAGGCAAAGATTTTGAAAAACAGTGCATATTTAGGCAAAAGTCAAAAATATATGTTTTTGTCAGATAAAAGCAGACATGACTATAGTCTTAAAGGCAAAGTTCACTGCTTGTGCTGTCGTTTGGAGGAGCTTTTCTCCTGAGCCCCAGCAGACCCAAAATTGGGTCCTATGGGGCTGAAGAGGTTAAATAAAAACAATTAAAAAAGCTTGTAAATTCTCTTTACAAAGTCATGCTGTATAAACACGTGCAGAATGTGGCTTGGCATCTTCTTGCTGAAATAAGCCTGGACTTCCCTGGAAAAAGACGTTGCTTGCATGGCAGCATATTGTTGCTGTCTGGTACAAAGCTTCTATAATCAAAATTGCATTTTCCCAGGAAATTAAAAAAATGCACTCCTGCTGAATGAATGACAATTGTATTTTCATGATTATAAATTATTATTTTTTTGTATCTTGATTTGGTTAAAAGTTTATACAACCCACTCATAAACATTGAAGGTGCCCAAAAGTCTGTCTAAGAAAAAAAATGAAAATCATAAAAAATGGTGCCTTCACAAATGTGCAACATACTCATGCCATGGGCACTGACACACTCTCATGCCATCACAGATGCTGGCTTTTGAGCTTTGCACTGATAGTATTCTGGATGGCTCTTTTTCTCTCTGTGGCACAACGTCCATGATTTCGAAAAACATTTTGAAACGTGGTCCCGTCAGCCAACAGCACACTTTTCTACTTTGTGTTGATCCATCTTAGATGAGCTGGATCTAGAAGCTGATGGTGTTTCTAGGTATTATTGATACATGTGGCTTTGGCGTTGCATGGTAGAGTTTTAAGTTGCACTTGTATAAGTATTGACAAACTGTGTTCACTTACAATTGTTTTCCAAAGTGTTCTTGAGCCCACGTAATCCTTGACAGAATTATGTTGAGTTAATTTAGTGCTGCCAGAAGGTTCAAAGGTCACATGCATTGAATGATGGTTTTCGGTCTTGCTGATTTTATGAACTGTAGTTGATGGAATCATTACATTCGTTGCAACTGTACATTGGGAAATGCAGTTCTTAAACTGCTGAACTATTTGCTCATGCAGTGGTGAATCTTGCTCCTCCCTTGCTTCTAACTGACTGAGCCATTAAGGGTGCTCCGTTAAACCCAAACATGATGCTCACCTGTTTGTAATTAACTTGTTCACCTGTGGAATGTTCCAGACAGGTGTTTTTGAGCCTTCCTAAACTTTCCCAGTCTTTTGTTGCCCCTGTCCCAGCTTTTTTGGATCATGTGGCAGGCCTCAAATTCAAAATGAGGGAATATTTGCTCCACACCCTTTCCGAGGCCCTGTAGAGACAAGTGGTGTAGATACTAGATGGATGTACTATTGGAGACTCTGTTGACTTTATATTTCAAAAGCAGGATTGCAGCATATTGTAGCAGAAGTTCAGATCAATTGGAAGATTTAAGGTTGTTTTTTGTTTATTCCAGGGAAGTTGAGATTTTTTATTTGAGTTTTTGCTTGATAAACATTTTTCATTCTGTTATTTTTTAGATACAAAATAGCAGAAGGAGGGGGAACTGTTCTGATTGTAGAATTACCAGCAAAGCCATTTTGGAGAAGAATGTTTGAAGGAAGGCTGGACATCGTAGAGAAGCATTGGCAAACTCCACTGCCAGCTGCCCTGACCAAACTAGGACACGTTTTGAGCAACACTTAAAATCCAGCCAGTACGAAAAGTTCATCTGGCTCAAAGACTCATAGAAGCAATGCAGATTTAACTCCTGGGATGTAGTAAATTTGTGACTGATTGACCAGAATTTTGGAGCGAGGCCACCTTTGCAAACTTGAAATGGCTGACCAAGGCAGTACCAGAGCTTGACAGGGCACTTAGAGGGACTAATGCTTTTGCAAACTTTATGGGTAAACCAGTTTAATGTGATTGTGGTGTTTGTTTATCTATGCTGGGATTCATAATTGTTTCTTAGGTTTCCTTTGTTTGTTCATTGATCATCCTTGTGTTTGTTTCACCATGCTCACTGTTGTTGTGACTCAGCGCAAACCGGAGAAGACCGGACATTTCCACCTACTCTTTCTGGAAGAGTGACCACCAGTTAGATGATAGATGCTGCTTTGAGAGCTTTTCATCAGGGGATTTCATCTTGGAATCCATCCTGTAAAACCACATAACACTAGCCAGAGTGCTGTCATCGGCACAATCACCATTGTTTTAACTTGGTGGAAAATTAAGTTGTTTATCTGAATATCATTGTGACGATTGATCAGCGCTCTATCCTCAAAGAGCCTCTAGGAGTTTGCTCATTCTGTCCACATGCATTTTGTGGACTTGGAGTGGGTTTGTCATGTCCCTTGGGGGATCTTGTGGGTGGTACTGTGGGAAATATGGGGTCTTGGGGCTGTTGGTTTAAGCCATTGGGTTTGACCAAAGTTGGAGCTGTGTCTGCATTCTTGGCGTTAAGTCAAAGACATTCTCTATGTGTGTGGGCTGCCACCAGGGCTGTCCATTTTAACCACTTTTGTTTGTGATTGCATGGACAGGATCTTGAGGTGTGGCTGGAGAAGGAAGGGCTTCACTTTGGGACACCGAAAGTTTATCTCTGCAGATGATTTTGTCCTGTTGGCTCCTTATGCAAAGACCTTCAATGGACATTTATTTAAATTTCCACCACGTACAAAGCTAGAAAGGGAGTTGACAGCTCCAAAGAACTGTATTTTTGAACAGACACAAAACCTGCACAGTCAGATGCATTATCTTTCTATTCAGTCCAAACCTTTGCAATATGAGAGAAAATACAAAATAGATGTCAAGCAACAAATATGATTTTGTAGCTCTCTTCACCCTTCACAAAGAGTGAAATCCAGTCCATTCCTCATTGAGCATTTATATACATCAGCCTTGTGTGCTGTAGAGATGAACAAGGTGCCAAAAAACAGTCTGCCATGCCTCATATAACTGTGCGAGTCGTCATGTTCCATGGTTAAAATTCACAAAATGGGCACAACAGGGTCCTTATAGTGGAGTTTTGCTGTGATGGAGAAAATGAGAGTAAAAGAGGAACCACAGCTCTCACAGCAGCTGCAGCTCCAAACAGTCAAGTTCCCAACAAGATGGCTTGGATACTTACAAGAAAGGCAGAAAATGTCAGATGTTGGGGGAATATTAGGGCAGAAAATGTGATAAAATACAATTGGTAAATATGAGAATTAGCTCTGCCTTTGAAATGTGACAACTGTGACAAATATAATGCCCTAAGTGTGCAAAGGCTCCGAGTGGAAGGCTGTGGCTCCCTGTCAGGAAATGGTTCATTGCTTCCCCTTGATTGGAGATGAGCTTCTGCCTCATGACATGAATTCACACATTCTTAGATTATCAGGACTAAAATAGCCCATGACCTGAAGGAAAAGCATGAGATGATTACATTCCTTGCCACGCTGCTTATGATCATATGATGGTTAAAAGTACCAGCATTTACTTATGCAATAAGTCTTCTGTGCACACTGAGGTTAGAGATCCTAAAGGTTCTGTCCTTGGTCCAGTTCTTTCCTCCCTATACATGCTTCCCCTTGGTGATGTCATGAGGGAACACACAATTTTCATTTTTCAGCTGACGACATTCAACTGTACGTATCAATAAGGCAAGGTGAAACAAATTGGTTATCTGTACTAGATATGTGTCTGAATGACATTATAAGATGGCCTGAATTTTCCTTTTCTTTACTCAAACAAAACTGAGCTTATTGTGTTTGCTTTTCTAATGATGTAACTGTCCTAGATGGCATTAGTCTGGCACCAAGCACAACCGTAAGGCTTGAAATTTGTGTTATGTGGGAGTTCAAGGACAAATCTTGATCAAATAGTACCCCAAGATGTGTTTTTCGTCTTCATAACATTGCTAAAACAGGTCTATCCTGTCTCAGGGTGATGCTGGAAAGCTGGTCCATGCTTTTGGTAACTCAAAATTGTGCTATTGTAAGTCTCTCTTGTCAATCTGTCCAAGCAAGTTGCTTAAGACCTTCAGCTGGTTCACAGTGCTGCAGTACATGTACTGACTTGAACTTGAAGAGGTCACATTACTCCTGTATTAGCTTCTCTACAGAGGCTGTCCGTAAAACCCAAGACAGAGTTCAAGATTCTTTCTCCCACCTATAATGCTCATTTCACACCGGAAGCATTTTGCTCAAGTGCATTTGCCCCACATCAGTTCCAGCGAGTGCCACCACAGTTTTCACACCAGAGGCATGATAATCCTGCAGCTTCTGTCACAGCTCTATCTCTACATTAATATCAACCCAATAATGATCTCTTATTGAAAGTTTAAGGAGAACTGCAACAAATATCCCCGCAAGGAACCTGATTCACTCCATAACTGACCAGAGGAGTCAAAGTGAAGCTTTAACTCTAAGAGACACAGACAGGAAGAGTGACTGGAAGGTTTCAATCTTTTCTGAGAAATATTCTACCATTTGGACACACATGGAGCCTCCTTTTCTAGAGATCTTACACAAGAACTCTTCGTGATAATCGTGGCTCATGCCTTGCCTTGAAAACATGAATGCTGAAATGAAAACAGGCAAACACTGCTACCATTCTTAAAGAGCTTGTGGTGCCGTCCAGCCCATTTGGAGGGTTGAAGGGATACACCAACATTTTCTTTGTTTTCGTGTCTTACCTCACTTCCAAGTCCATGACAAGCAGAAAGACACCATTCTTTCGACTTTGCATGCAGTAACAAGAAAGAGAGAGGCAAAGCTCACCCACCGCTAATTAGCTTAGCTTAAATACTGGGAGTCAGCGGGTATTGTTGGCCTGCCTGTTCCTTCAGCCATCAGATAAACTCTTGAGCAACTCTAAACAGTCCTGTTAGCTTGTTGTGACTTGTTTTTTTTACCGCGTTATGTTACGTTATCTTCTGCTATCTTCATATTATCTTCTTCTACTCATAAACAGAGGCTTTGTTTTGTTGACCTTCTTCCTTGATGGTTTGAGCTAGAGATGTGATGTTTGTGAATGACTCGAGTCTCTTGAACAGCTATTTTAAGTGAATGATGAGAAGCGATTCGCAGTTGTGAGTGAGCCGGTCTTCTGCAAGCCGTTCTTAACTTTGCAGGCAATTTGTGTGTAAGAGTGGCTCGCAGACGAATGGCTCCCTTTAATAAAGGCACAGGGCTATTTTAGGCAACCTCATTAATACCAAAGAGGGAAGTTTGAGTCAACTTTCATGACCTTACAACATAAAGTACTGGTAAGAAGTACTAAAGTAATAAAATTGAGATTACAGGTGCAGTTATTACACAAATCAGTGACAACAGAGGCCCAAAATGTGGTTTCCTTGTCCTAAAGTACTTGAAAATGTATTAAAATGTCTGCTGAGATTGAATCTTGAAAAGTTTGATATTAACACGCATGATGATGCCATCAAGGTTATCTTTCTCCAGTTTGAGATGTGCCTTTAATAAATGAAGCCTGCATTATGAACTGATGTAAATTTGGAAGCCAAGAGCTGTATTGACTCACCTGTGCAGATCCTTGGGGTATTATTGACCCATTACATCACTCAGCACACCACAGGTTCATATATTCACACTGCAGAATTTAATATCGGATTATTTATATTGAATTGAGGAATAGGTTAGCTAGTTCATGCAATTCTGATACTACAACAGCGGTGACATTTACGGGAGCAATTATTTTCAGATCTGCTGTTACCAACTGCGTCTGCAATGCAAATAAGCTGATAGAAATCCCAGACCTGTCCGATATTTAATATTTAAGTTTAGCCAAAATGATGAACCGTGGTCAGTGATCAGTGACAGAGGCACTCAGGGGACACACACACACACACCTATATGCACAAAGGTACGCACACATGCAGATATAAATTTGCCTTTCTCTAAAACAACACCTCCCAGGGTCACACGTTGCCGGCAGCGTTTGGCATTCCGTGCGAGGCCAGACCGCCTTACCAAGCAGAGCAGGTCCACCGCAAGGTCGGCACATGTGGGCGATCAGTTTCACGGTGAATACCAAATGGAAAAAGCGCATCCAAACCCAGAGAGATGAGACAGGACATTAAAGCCAGCGTTCCCTCGAGGGAAGAGGAGGACGATGAGGGAGAGTAGAGCACCGGGGGAGAAGAAGGAGACAGGTGGCTGCACTTCAAAGCAGGAGAGTTTTATGAATTATGGGAGATAATGTGACTGGTAACTTCAGCAGGGGGTCCCAGTGGTGCAGGATATCATTCTTTATGGACGGTATAACTCTTATTTTCTTTTTCTTCCCTTTCCTTTGACATCCTAATAAATAATATACATTTTCATGCTGTTTGAGGAGTAGAATAACAGCCCTTCTTCCTGGAAAGATTCCTGCAGTGATCTCAGTTAATGTGCCATCGTTTTTTTAGATAATGAAATCATTTCCTCTTTCAGCAGACTGAATTAAATGACCAGCAGCCTGAGTGAATTAAGTGAATCATCCCTCACAACATGAATATTATACCGTCCTTACCCACGTAAATCAATTGCAATATCTATCCATTACTGCTACAGTAGGAGCGCTGGCTTTTCTCTGAAAGGCTGTTATCATTGTAGTCCTTTTTTTATTACAGGCAGTGAGAATTGCAAATGTAACAGTGCATAATGTTTGAAGAGTCCTTATTCTGATATAAATATAGCATGTGGGATCTTCATGTGACTCCAGTTGCTTCATATTTGTTGCTTTATGGAGCAGACACTGTATCTGAGTTGGATGACTGTAAGTACTACACTCCTGATGGAGGCTTTCAAAGGTGATTCAGGAAGATCAGGGACATGTTTCAGTTAACATCAACAACCAGGGAGTCGATAAATGCAAATTAATGGAGTACTTTAATGGAGAATTAATGATTGGGTGTCATTAATGTTCAAATATCCATATATATATATATATATATATATATATATATACACATATATACATATAAACTGTATATAGGCAATCAAACTGTATATAGGCCATCAGACTGTACTACTCCTCACTGTCGGGGGAAGGAGTAACAGGAAGACAGAGGACGGGACGTGGCAATAGCCAGCCAGTAGCCACATTTTTATTTTTATTTATTTTATTTTAGATTTATTTAGTTATATTTTCTGTTTATATATATCTTTTTTACATATCTTTCTATCTACTTTTGAACTGCTATTGGAATTTCCTTATTCCCCTGAGAGAGTTTCCCAAAGGGATTAATAAAGTTTTATCTAATCTTATCTAATCTAATAGGGCTGCATTTCCACTGAATGGTCAACACTGCAGTGCAGTTTTAAATGATAAATCTTGATCTTGTTTGCATTCCCACCACCAGCTTTACCTTCACTTGAGGATGGGGATGTAAGCCGGAAAGAGAGCTGCGTATTGTGCGACATCACAGCAACGCAACAGTGTAGCATTCTGAGGTAGAGCCCGACCCTGTAAACAATATGATAATAAAGTTTGTTGAAAAAAAAAGAAGAAGAAGACACTGTAAACAAAGAACAACAATGGAGGGCATTATATAAGGCAAAAGGAGTGAATGAATCGCTCTAAAGTCAAAGCTTATTTAGATAATGCCGTTTTAGCTGCTGTAGCATAGACCAATCAACAGACTGCAGTATTTTTAGCCCTGTTCGGTACATTCGGCACCAAAAAGTGGGTTGGCACGGGTTGATTATTTGAGCACTTTTTCTCCTCATTTACCATACTGAGCCAAACTGCACCAGACTGCTTGGTCCTGAACTATCTGTCTCTATTTATTTTTAATTTTTTTGCATTTGTTTTTGCAACAGTTCTTTGCTGTCTTTCTTTTGATGATCTTTATAATGACTCTGGGTCATTGTAAATGAGGCCTCAATGACCTCTCGAGTATAAATAAAGTTTTAATGAATTAATGAATGATCTCTGTCACTGTGGCTGATGTTCAGGCTAATGCCACGTACCTTATACAACCCAATTCAAATACCCAAAACTATCCCTTTCACATCACTCACCATCTCATCAGCAAATCATCAGAGGACTCGATGACACTTGGACAACTGACAACTTCCCAGATCACAGGCAGCTTCTCTTCCAGTACATCTACAGGTGTTACAGTGCAAAATGATACTGTGTTATCTGGTGTCTTCTATGGTCTTATATTCATACCAACATCATCATCATTCATCATTTTTATTTATTTACATGTCATGCACATTTAAGTGCCCAACCCGCATGGGTTTACAAGACACCAGAAATACAGCTGCAGTGTTACCAAGATATAAATTCACAACAATTACCAAGTTGCATGATCTTTTCTCAGCTCACTAGTAAACAACAAACTCTGCCTTTTCTCCAAGGCTTTGCAAATAAAATCTGCTAAAGCAAAAGTTCCTTTTCTGAAACAGAACTCAAGTTTTTCGTAGTCATCAAACCAAAAAAGTCAACATTAATCAAAGACATTTTTCTGAAAAAAAAAATCCCTTAGATCATCATAAATTGGACAGTGAAACATAAAATGAATCTCATTCTCACTTTCCCCAACAAGTGATCGTCGGTCCTCTTCCTCATTCACTTAGTTTATTAACCTTGGCATACAGTTGTGTCAAACATAAATATTCTCATTTTTCTAAATCTTCATTTGACCTTCTCTCTGCTTTAGCTTAAATAACAACTCTTTCTGTTGTTAGCTTAGCTTTGTGACAAACTCATTATGCAAAGTGGGGCGAATAGTTATGTCTTCATTTACTGACACAGTGGGGCTGTGACAAAATGATGTAAGGACAGCGTTTGGCCTGGTTTACAACGATACAATGTGAATATAACATGACCAAGTGTAAATAGCATTTCTTTTTATTATTATATAATCAGAACGTAGCAAATAGGCTGTAGGTGTGAAAACAACCGCAGTCTCTGAGCCAATTACAGTGGCTCCTTTCAGCTGTGTTTAGGCATAACTGTAGCTAGAGCTAAGTGCTAACGTCAACACGCTGACATGCTAAAAATGTCTAGCAGCCCTTGTGCTTTCACACTCAGTGGATGTCAGAGATCTTGACATCTTTCTAAAGAGTGACTTGCACTGACTTTGGCAGCATGTTTGTGATGGCTTACAGTGATTTATGCCGAAGGAAGAGGTGTGAAGTTTGTGATAAAGCTCACTTAGTAACATCATACAGATCTATACACTGTATGTGTTTTATTAAATCTCCTTAGTGGTCTTGCTCTGGCTTTTTATCCAATTTGTTTTATCATATGAGTCTGGTAGAGGTCTTTTAGTACTCTGAGTTCTGTCAAAAGTCCAAACAAAGACCCAACATGAGGCAGTCCTTAATTACAATGATCAATAGCTGTGGAACGACAGACCTGCATATATGTGTGTGTGTGTGTGTTATTTCTTCCTTTTCTTATTGGGCCACATATTAAAGCCATCGCTGTTGGGCACTAACATCATATCTCCATTTTTTTAATTTACCACCTTCCATGTTGAGTGGATTTTATAAATGTTATGAGGCCGTGGATTATTAACAAACATTATTAAGGCTAGAGGAGAGTGCACATTCCTCTAGCACCTGAATCAATATTTGTGTGAAGAATATGGGTAAATGGACATTTACATTTTACTTTGAAAGTACATTAGAGACTAACTGAATTAGTTTTGGTTTTGAATACTGCACAAAGGGGATGTGTAGACTTTATTTTCCTTTAGATATATGCTGTTTTAAGATCTGTTAGATATTTTTCCTTTGTTCAGTCACTGCTGCATTTACTCTTACCTGCATTGTTGACAGGTGTGAGAGTAATCACACCTGTAGTCAGTGAGGCGGTGATGAGAGCTGCAGGGAGCAGAGTATATAAGGTGTGTGAAATCAGCAGTCTGGTTGATGTGTGTCACATTAGAGGTGAAGCTGTGCTGCACTAATGTCTTCTCCTGCAGGGGACATTATCGGAAAAGTGTTTAACTGATTTTCTATTTTTGTCTTATTTTGATGTGGTCCGCTTAATAAATGTATACCTCGATTCGAGAATTCACAACTTGTTTGCAATTTTTCCTTCAACTCAAACTGCCTGGCACCCAAGAGTGTAGCAATGAACTATAAACCAAATTAAAGAACAACAATACAATTTTTGTTATCCATGAAATGCAATATCCATTTATTCAGTGGCTGAGCATTTTTTTTTTCAATCATTTCCTGAATATAAGCAATTTTGGGGATAAGACGTTTGTGCCCGACAACAACGCTATGCTGCCTTATAACTCTGAACAAACTTCTGGTGTTTTATCTAAATTTATTTATTCATTTTGTCAGCAAATATAACTTTTACTGTTCTGTCATTTATTTTCTGTATATATGTAAAACATTTTCTTTAAAAATAGGGATGGGAATTTATATGATTTTAGTGATATCAGTGCAATCAGATTCTCCTCATGAATCCAGTTCTTTAAGAATCCCCTTATTGGTTCCTGAGGATTGTTAATTTGGGGAAAAAGTTGGCCTACACGTTTTCAGCGGTGACGATGTCAAATACGTGTCACTCCTGATATTTACGGCTGTGCTACACTGATGAACACCTGTAAATTGCTGAAGTTTCCACCCACTAAACATCGTGCAATTAGTGTTTTCTTTTTAATCAAGTCCCAATTTGAACCACTTCTGTACCCAGTCTGCCATGATTAGATTTCTGACTGACTGCCTTGGAATTGATAAGGGAACTGATAAGCAAAAGACTAAAGATATCAGTTTGAGTGAATTTTTATCGATTCCCATCCTAATGAAAAGTGCTATACCAACAAAGTCTGACTGACTGACTGATTTATTAATCACTGTGGTAGCCCAGTCCGTTCAATAAGCTCATAATCTGTCCATCTCCAATAACACATCAGTATTTATTTACATTATGACAAGGGTGGGCAATTGGTGGCCCGGGGACCCATGCAACATTCCTACTCTCTTGAAGTGACCTGCAGGGTAATCTTGAAATTTTTCAAAAATGCATATTCATGAAGAAAATATAATGAAATCTACCTTTTTAAAACATTTTAAAAAATCAGTATTTCAGATAAAATAGAGCTATAATTGACTTTTTTTTTTTTTTTTTTTTAATATAAAGCTCTTTTTTTGCATTACCTTATATCAAACATGTTAAACTCGAGGCCTGCGGGCAAAATCTGGCCAGGTTCATAATGAAATCCATACCACAGGATAGTATCACATGTCTATTGTTAATGGCCCTCTATTAAAAAAGCACTCCCAAGTCTAAAACTAAAAGATCCCACAATGCATTGCAACAGCTACCATGCAGGACCAGTAAACCAACTACCTCCTCCCATTGCTTTATCACTGATCAGTGGTCAGTGAATCCTGTTTGGCTGCATCTTAGACTGTATTTTAAATTTTAGCCCCTTCTGTGATTGAGTTTGAAATCCCTGTTAAATGCATTTATTGAAATCAAACTGGCAGTGTTTGCAAAATACATTATCAGTAAATACTTCGAAAGTCACAAATATATTGTTAAAATTCCAGCAATATACCTCTGGCGCTTAGAATAAAACTAATGTGGCCTGCTTGGTTGCCAAAGTTTCCATCCCTACATTGTAACCACGATACTTATATGCTAAAGGAGTTATTAACAAACTTTCATCTGATATTGCAGCAAAGGTCTTGATAATTTGTTTTTATCCCTTAACCTCTGCTCCAAAGTGGAAATACTCCGTCATGTCCAACAGCAATTAAGCTTTGATAAAATAGGTTTGAGCTTTATCTGTGAAAGATCCTTCTAATCCTCTGTGACTGTGCTCTAAATGTATGAAACAGTTCACTCATATTTTAAATCCAGCTCTGTGGCTGCAAAATACAACAGTCTTTAAGTATTTATTGAGGTTAGTGAGCCATTTATTGCAATTACAAAAAGAGAGGGCATAAATCTTGAAGCCCTGATGGTTTTAGGTTTCATTTCTCCTTTTGTATGATTTGCATTTCCACCTCTGCTCCTCTCCTGATATCTGAGGAGGATGGATGAGTATGATGAATGAAGGTAATGGGTAATGATTTACAGTATTGAGCTCACATTTTTCTCAATTGGTCAGTTAAATTTGCTTCTGTTTTCATTTGAACAATTTGGGTTTCGGGGGTTACCGCATAAATCATGTTACACAAACATGGCTATGATTTAGTGGAACCAAATAGCTGTAATTGTGTTGTCTTTTGCCCCATTCCAGCAGCAGTAAAAGGGTTTGTAAATCCAGTTTACGAGGTCAGTGTTTTCTGTGCACACTTTTGCAGAACAATGGTTGGCTTCAGACAAGGATTGGCAAAATTTGTTTTGGAGCCCACAAATTAATTTTGAAAGTCGATATATTTTAAACATGATGACAGTGAAAACAAAAAACAAAACAAAAAAAACATTATCGTATTACCAAAATGTAATCACATCTCACTTTCACGATGTCATGACCAACATTCCCTAAAAATGCTATCAAAATGAATAGGTACCTTTTGTGAGTAATAAGAAAAAAATGTGGAAAACTGAACTGGCTAGCAGTGTTAACAAATCCTTTAAAATATATTTCTGAATCCGAATCCATATTCAGATCAATACCAAAATGTAATCATTTCTTCTTTGCATAATTACCAATATTCCATGAAAATGTCATCTTAATCCGTTGAACTTTTTTGGGGTATCTTGCTCACAGATGGACGGCTGGAGAAACTGACAAACAGACAAATGCCAGCAAATACATAACCTCCTTCTGCAGATGTAATGATCTTAGGTTATTGGTATGTATTTCCTTTTTTTTTTTTGTTCACTTTTAAAATCTTGTCCATGCATCTCTAATGTATTTTCATAAAGAATGTTGGTATAAGAAATTGTAAGGAGACATGTTACATGTTCCTTATATTTCATTTAGTAAGCATAATGCTAAATAAAGAGTATCTTAATGTTTGTAACTGTGTGGCTAAGATTAATGTGCCTTACTAGGTGGCAAAAGTTGCCCTGGAGGTTAGTTTTTTTGGAGGTTGTTTGTTAACAGGATAACTCAAAAAGATAACAGGATTTGATTTAAAAAAATGGGCCAAGGACCAAGTAGTTGGATATTGGTGGTGATCTAAATCTGACTGTGGATCCAAAAAAAAAATGTTGTAAAGGATTTGATAACATTCTCTTGCCAAAACATGTCAGAGGTGGAGCAAAAATATCCTTTCTATCAAAAAGTGCTTTCTGTGTTGTTAATTTTCTTCATTTAATAAAGAATTGCAGTTCAGATCAGATAAAACTGCTGCTGAAGATGTTAGCATCTGTGCTAATCTCTTTACAAGCAGTCACTTCCTGCTGTCGCCTTGTAGCTCTCAGCCTCTTCCTGAAAAGAACACTAATGGGGTCGTGCCACTATGGGACACTTACAATCCTAGCCTGAAGCTTGGAAAGATGGATCTGAGTGATTCCAGACACTGATCAGGTGGATCCAGCTGCTGCACAATGCTTTGAAAAAGGGTGGCTTTCCACATTTTTGCTAATAATTCAATAAGTTCTTAACACATGTTTGACATTTTCAGGGAATGTTGGTCACGGTACAAGGGACAAGTGATACAAT
This sequence comes from Cetoscarus ocellatus, assembly GCA_037902135.1. Classification (NCBI taxonomy): domain Eukaryota; kingdom Metazoa; phylum Chordata; class Actinopteri; order Labriformes; family Labridae; genus Cetoscarus; species Cetoscarus ocellatus. The sequence goes on along the minus strand of JBAMNC010000520.1, from coordinate 523,257 downwards.
TTTATCATCAGAAACTTTAAACAGTGTAAGATACGACAGATTTCAAATTCTTTTTACAGGAACTAGCCCAACAATGTTGGAAAAGCTCCAGAGGTTTGTGCTGTCAGAGCTCTTCAAACATAGGATAATGATGTTGTAAAAAAAATTGCTTCCATGTTCTTTCTACAAACTCCCCTAACATGCACAAAATCCCTCTTTTCCCCCCTAGGCTTTCTCCACCTTTAAAAGTGTTTGCTCAAAAAATCAGGTTAAAAAATCTCCCCCCATTGCGTCATGAGGGGATCTGACACCTCCTCTGGGATGGAAGACACTCTCTGAGCCAAGTGATTGTTCAGCCAACAGCAGCTCTAGTGGAAGAAAAAATGTCCAGGCATGTTTATGCAGCCACAGTAAACATTAAAGCACAGCACTGGAGAGTTAAATTCATATCCACATTTCAAAATACATGGTCAGACAGATATCATGAACTAATGAGAATTTAGACTAAAACAGCCTGATTTAGGCAGGGCTGAAACAGAGAGGTTAATAGGCTTGTCAAAATTAAGCCTGGGTGGATTTTTAGGCAAGAAAGTTTATGAATTTATTTTAAGACCAGTGTTGATTTGTCATAGAGCAGTAAAATATGGGACCTTTTTAATTATTCCACATGCCATCATTTAACTTAATTTGCCCTTATCTTGCTTCTTTAATTTTGTGAATTCTGTTTTTAATCTTTTGGGCTCTAAAAGAAAACAGATGGAAAAGCAAGTGTGACTTGAAGTGTGACTCTAGAGTTTTTAAACGACACTTTCTGTATTTTGGCCTGGTCGGTCTCTTAAAGTGTGAGGACCCAGGTTGTTTCCAAACATGAGATCAATCTCTGTGAGTACATAACTCATGCCTGTTGAATGTGTGATTCAAATGAAATTTAGTCACAAGATATTCCATCATGACTCATCAGCCTTGTTCTTGAAATCACACTGTGCATACCTATGCAATCTCTAACTCCTCCTGCAAAAATAGCACCCTAAACTTGCAAGGAACCTCCACCATGCATCATAGTTGCCTAGAAACAGTCATTGTTTTATCACGCTTCACCCCTTTAACCAAAACACTGCCTGCTGCTACAGCCAAATATTTCACACTTTGACTCTTCAGTCCAGAACACTTAGTGACATTTTTCTGCACCCCAGTCCTATGTTTTCATGAAATGTTGAATGGATTAATCTCGTTTCTACACGGGAATAGTTAACATTATTTTTTTTGGCCACAATTTCTCCATTAAGACCACTTCTGGCTAACCTGACACACCAGATGGACCATTAGATGTACATTATTTCCCTTGTCTATCTAGGAAAAAACCCATAGAGTGTTTGGGAATGGGCAGAGCCTTTCAAAACTTATCAGGCAGGTGATTGGGCTGTAATGATAGTCCAATCAAATAATGTTTTATTTATTAGTTTATCTTTTTAAATAGAGGACAGTGCACATTAATAAGCATTGGCACATAAATGTGCCCGACACAGACCAATTTCTATTTGTAGTCCCCGGCATGTGATGTAGCAAGTGGGTGTTAGTGTGGTGGTGTAAAGGACAGAGCCACTTCGTGAACTAATCTCAAGGCAAAATATGTCTGAAGTGGAGCAAAATGTCCTTCCCAATAACAAGTTTGTCGTGTTTGTTTTTCAATAAAGAAATATGATCCAGATCTGACACATCTGCAATTGAAGCTGTTAGCATCTATGCTAATTTCTGTACAAGCAGTCACTTCCTGATGTTGTCTCACTTGTAGCTCTCACTTCTTCTTGCTTCAAATGATATTGACTGGGCCGTCCCACTTTGGGCTGCTCTACATATCCAACCATAGATAATTATGGTTGGATATGTAGGTTACACTTCACCACGGGGACATTTTTATTTATTTATTGTAAATACCCATTAAGCTAAATGCTGAATGGCATCCTTTTTACCATCCAGAAGAACTAGAACAGAGTGTGACGTCATGTGCAGAAGGTCAATAGTCCCATAAATCTTGATAATATGCAAGCGTACCTAGAAAAGTGATACTTCTTTAAAAAGCAAAGTGTAGCCACACCAAATATTGATTTGGTTTGGATGATTCTTCTGTTTATTCCCTTTCTATTTTGGAAATTGATAAACTAATAATCAAATGGATAACTTAGTGCTTAGTAGCATCGTACTGGTTTCTCTCAGTCTTAGATAATCACATTTAGCTCTCTCATGTCTCTTGACTGATGGACAAATCAATCTTCCAAATGAGCCCCGCAATTCGTGTGGCAGTTGGCCAATCTTGAAAAAATTCAACGTTTTGACCTTAAAATAGCTCAACAGGAAAAGTCAGGAGATCTCTAAAATAATCCTCTGTGACAGCCTCATTGTGTCCTGAAAAGATGTGGATTACTGGGTATTAGTTGGGTCTTTAAGTGTCTTACATTAATCCAGAATAATACATCAATGATGAAGTATTTGCATTTGTTGGGCAAACAACCATCAGACTGACTTGAATAGAGACGTTAAGATAACAAAACATGAGCCCTATCCATTTAATCTCTTCTCTAACGTCCCAGCAGGAGGCGAAAGCTCAGTCACATTATCACATCATTACGCAGAACTTTCAATGGGATCAATTCTGACTTCTAGCAGGTCGAAGGACTTTGGCAGACTGTATCTCTGAAGTGATTCCAGCTCCAATTTGGCTGTCAGAACATGAATCACTGTCCTTCATCTATGGTTTTTGGCACTCTTAGTCAAGTTCTGCAAGAAAATTTGTTCAAATTTATTCTTCTCCTTCTTTCTACAAGTCCCTTCTGCTCTGAGGTCTCTCCACAGCATGAGGCTGCCACCACCATGCTTCACAGTAGGAGTGCTATTAGAGGGGTAATGAGCTGAGGCTGATTTCAGTATGATAGAGAGTTGTGCTTTATGGCTCAGAGTTCAGTTTCCAGTTCAAAAGAATAACTTCTCCTGCCTTTTGCTCCTCCAAAGTGTCTCTCAAGTGTCTTTTTGTCACATTCAGGCTGCTGTACCTCCTATCTCTGCCACAGGAAGGAACTTCTTCCTGTTAGTACTGAGAACAACCTACAATTATGAAATGACATGCTGTGTGGTTTGTAATGACCAGTAGGGTTAAAAGTTATGCTAGGTCCCAAAATGTATAATACTGAACATTCATGAATAAGTGGCCACAATGTTAAAATACATTTGATGCACTACAGGCAATGATTAGTCTGCACTTATTTTAATAGTCTATTAATTTTTATTTCACAGCGTGTTCTTGAAGTTGTTGCAAACTAGAGTCAAGAGGAAGTGCCAGGATGTTTGTGATTGTGGTGTGATTTGTTTAAAAAAACGTACAAACTCCAATTAAAATGAGTCGGGACATTCTGCAAAACGTTAATTAAAACAGAATTTAATAATTTGCAAATCATTTTTTACCTAAAGTCTATTGAGTACACTACAAAAAGAAAAAATATCTCATTTTACATTAATACATTTTATTGTTTCGTTGCAAGTAGTCACTCATGTTGAATTTGATGCCTGAAGCATATTGGAGAAAAGCTGAGACAGGGGCAACAAAAGACTGGGAAAGTCAAAAAACCTGTTTGAAACATTCCTCAGGAGAACAGGTTTATGGATTTCACAATCTTCAGTCCATAATATTGTCAAAAGATTCAGAGAATCCTGTGAAATCTCTGCCAATAACTGGCAAGGCTGAAAACCAACATTGAATAGCCTGTGATCTTCAATCCCTCAAGAGCACACCTCTTCTTACTGGTGCAAACACATACTTAAAATGTCTGTCCACTGTTTCTTGCAAATAGACCTACCAGTGTGACATAGCATTGTTTTGTTGTCAGTTTAAGCCCATTGGCTCATGGTAAATGGATTTGAGCTTATATAGCACTTTTCTAGTCTTTGATTCATCAAAGCAGCTTCAAACCGCAGGTAACATCTACATATTCACACCCATTCACTCTCACAGTCACTCGCTCAAGGTTGGAGTTCCAATGGTAGTTGTCCATCAGTATCAACTGACACATTCTGGCAGTGTCTTGCCCAAGGACACATCGCCATGTGACAGCCAGGGCTGGGCTCAAACCTGCAACCTTCGACTACCAACCAAGCGCACTATCAGACTAACAATGCTAACAATGAGATGTTAGAATGATTGCAGAATTGTTGACTAAGTCACAGTGGCGCACTGTGAGGCCTCCTATCTTGGTTGCAACAGTAATAATTAGTGTTATTTTTAACGCTAATGCTTACTCATGTTGGGTGCTGTTAGCACACAGTGTTATATCACTCTGTTATGACACACTGTTAGTTGGGATGAATGGTCCAGTTCTTCTTATGTTCCTTGTAATTCAGCTGTCTTAAACTGCCCAGTTCTTCTACCATACAGCAGATTTTCTAAAGGGCTTTCCCACAGTGGTCTATACCACTATCCATACCTATAAAAATCTATCCATCTCAGTCCTCCCTTCAGAGTCTATTACCCTGACCATTTATCAGAACAGACATTATTTAAAAGTCAAACCATTTGGATTTACCACAAAGTTTTGGCATGTACTTTACCATCAATAAATCATATCCACTTTAATTTCCGGTGCAAACCCACAAAATGTAGAAAAATAAGGTAGTTGAATATTGAGTTCCTGTCTATCCTACAGGGCTGGGCCGCTTTCCTGGCATGGTTTTGATCCAGCACCATTCAGAGCGGCAGGTCAGACACAGATACTTTGAAGTTATTCTTAGACGTTTAACCTGTGGCCACACTCACAGAGCAGGAGGAGGTGGTGAAGGATTTGATGGCACAGACCACAGCAGTCAAGGTGGAGAAATTGTTGGCTGAGCTGGCTGTGGCTGCAGATACTGATCCAGCACCTAATTAGCACACTTTTTAAACTGTTTTAAAAACTCAAATGCAGGTAGACGTATTGCAGTTGATGAACTGCAGTATGATAACCAAAGAGCTCCATAATGATACTCTGTCACCACTAGAAAGCCATTACATTTGGTCTGTGCTCTTATCTGGCATCAATTCAAAGTTTGCTGAGCAGCTGTTATAAAATGGAGTTGGCTTTTCTGATTTGACTGCCCTGAACCATGTTATTTTCTGAGAGCCTGTCACTCTTCTGTGTAGGCTGTTTGATCGTATGAAAATGCCATTAAGCAGCAGCTCCTCAACTTTTTGCACCTCAGACTACTTTTATAAAAATATTTTAGCAGACATGACCCTGATTCACTTGTATTCTTAGACTATCTGAGATGCCCCGCTAGAGCTCCTGTCACTTTCCACATGTGGGCCAGGTCCACTCTGATTGGTTGACTGGTCTACTCTACGTTAATGGTCGGTTCAGCCCTTTGCGTTTCAATATTGTCAAGAACTCTTCCTCCACTCTTAGGTTTATGGTCTGCACTGAGCTTGCCACCCAGGCCAATGGATTTAAACTGCAGACGTCACACTGTAATGTCTGTCTATAGCTGGTGAAGCAAGCTGATTCGAGCAGCTACTGGTGGTGTTTAGTGTATAGAGGTGCTCTATAATGTGGAGGAGGCATGCAAAACACACCAAGAGAAATAGAACCCTCGAGAAAGTATAATACTGGCTCTTTTGTGCATGATCTTTTTAAATTACTTGGTATAGTCTGAAAACTGCAATTCCAATGAAGCTGGGATGTTGTGTAAAATGGAAAAAAAAGGAAATCACTGATTTGCAAATCCTTTTCAACTTTTGTTCGATTGAATACACTATAGAGACAAGATATTTAATGCCCAAACTGAAAAACTTCAAAACTTCAACTTCAAAAAAACATCTGTTTGTCTGTTTGTTTGTGTTCAAAATAACTTGAAAAGTTCTGAACAGATTTGGATGGAATTTTCAGGGAATTATCGGAAATGGGATATGGAAGAACTGATTATATTCTGGGGGTGATCCGGATCACTGTCTGGATCCAGGAATTTTTTAAAGGATTCTTTAACATTGTCAGATAGGACCATTTTCGCCAAAGTGGACCAAAGCTGCTTGGCGGAAGTCTGTGCTCTCTGAGTGCTTTCCTAGTTTTAAATTTGATGCCTTCAACACATTCCAAAAAACCTGGTAAAGTTAAGGAATGCTCAAAAACATCTGTTTGGAACATTTTACAGATGAACAGGAAACAGGTGAGCGTCATGATTGGGTATAAAAGGAGCATCCTTGACAGGCTACTCTTTCAAGCAAGAATGGGGCGAATTTCAGAACTTTTGAACAACTGCATGAGCACATTGCAATGAGTTGAGGGATTTCATCAACTGTTTATAATATCAAAATATTCTGAGAACCTGGGGAAATCTATGAATTTAAGTGGCAACGTTGAAAATCAACACTAAATGCCCATGACCTTTAATCTCTCAGGCAGCACTGAAGCAAAAAGCAACATTATTCTGTGAAGAATTTTACCAAATGGGCTCAGAACACTTCAGAAAACTATTGTCAGTTATCATAGTTGGTTGCAACATCTACAAGTGCAGGTTAAACTATCATGCAGCCAAAGCCTTATATCAGCAACACCTACCAACCAACATCATACTGTCAAGCATATTACCAAGAGGGCTCAGGAACATTGGATGTTGTGTCCTCAGGGCTAAAGAGGAAAAGGACCATCCAGATTCTAAGTAGCACAAAGTTCAAATCCTAGCAACTATGATATTATGGGGGTGTGTTAGTGCCCATGGCATGGGTAACTATCACATTTGTGAAGGCACCAGTGATGCTAAAAGGTTTGTACAGATTTTGGAGCAGCATATGATGCCATCCAAGCAACATCTTTTTCAGGGACATCTCTCCTTTTTTCAGCAAGACAATGCCAAGTCACATTCTGCATGTTACAACAGCATGGCATGTGCTAGACTGGCTTGCCTGCAGTCAAGAACTGTCTTTGGAGAATAAACTACAACAACTAAGACCCTGGAGTGTTGAGCAACTAAAGTTGTACATCAAGCCTGGATGAGAAAGAATTCCACCTACAAAACTTCAACAGTTAGTGTCCTCAGTTTCAAGATGCTTATTGAGTGTTGTTCAAGAAAAGGTGATGAAAGACAGTGGTAAAACTACTCCTGTCACAGCTTTTATTGAATATGTTGTAGGCATCAACTTCAAATGAGTAAATATTTGCAAAACATTGACTTTATCAGTTTGAACATTAAATATCTTATTTTTGTTGTGTATTCAGTTGAATATAGTTTGAAAATGATTAGCAAATCTTTGTTTTCTGTTAATTTACGTTTTACACTATGTCCCAACTTCATTGGAATTGGGGATTGTAGTTTGTAGTCAGATGTCGACGCCATAAAAAAGTTCAACTCCTGCAACATCTGACACTGGATGCTAACGTCTACCACGATTGTTCTCACTCAAGTTAACAGCTGTTGTGTTGGAGGCATGGGGTGTTAATGTGAATGTTTACAGGGTCGAAATTTATCAGACGTATGTGCATATGTTCCACTTAATGCGTACATCGTGCAGGGAGCAGACGAGGTTCTGCATGAGGTCTGTCCTGTGCTCTTCTCACACTTTCATTTTTTCCCCTTTTTTATCTCTCCTCAGAGACCTCAGACACACACTCCTCCTCTCCCTCAGGAGTGACGGGAATTCAAATTAATTACCAGAGCCAGAAGACCATGAAGTCCATGAGCAGCCCGTAGACATGTGCATATGGCGTCTAATGTGTGGATGCGTGAGGGTGTAAGCAAATGTGCGGGGTGTACTTTTGGCAGGTGCGGTCAAAGCGTACTTTGACTACTCGAGTGTGAATTTCAATTGTGCAGGAGCGCATCCGAGTGTGTATGTGTGTGTGTGTGTTAGGGCCTGGACAGTTGGCGGCCTGTGCCAGGTGTGATTTCATTCTCCCGGCAGTCACGGGTCTGTAAGATCGCTTTAGACACAGCTTCTACCACCCACTGGCAGCCCATGGTGAGAGCCTCCCTTGCAGACAGAGTGTGTGTACTGGAGCGTGTCACTGGACTTTAAATCACTGGTGTGTGTGCAAGTGTGTCATTGTCACCTTGTAACCACGTTATTAAGGATTGTATTTCATCCTTTGTTCGATCTGCCTGTAGGCGTTTGTGTGTATCGGCTCATAAGGGGGCAGAGACTGATGTTTGTGGCTGTCCCTATGGCGTAGTGCTACAAGGACAAAAGTGTTGGAGCACACATGTATGTCTGTCCATTAGTGTCGGCTGGAACCAATGGGAGACCCTGTGGCTTTAGCGAGGTCAGCTTCCTGCAGAGTGAAGCGGTTAGAGGGAGATAATAATAGCCAGGTCAAGATTCAATTATTTGCCTGGGGATTAACCTTACGGGGTCTTTTAGGAAGGTCGGCGGGTAGTGAGAGGCTTTAGGACTCTGAAACAGAAGCCACTTACAAAGAGCTTTTATTACTGCTAAGTCCCCTCATCGTAAAAATATGGAATCTACCACCCTGGGATGCAGCCACGGGTCAGTCAGATCAGATAGCACTTCTAATTAAAGATGGTAAGTGTGAAGCAGCAACTGAACGTCATTAGTGCACGAAAAAATACAAACCCTGATCCAAATGAAGATGGGACACTGTGTAAAAGGTAAATAAAAAGGGAATACAATGATATGCTAATAATTTTCAAAATATATTAAATTGTATACACAACAAAGATAAGATATTTCACATTCAAAGTGATAAGCTTTAATGCTTTTTGTAAATATCAGTCATTTGGAATTTGATACCTGCAACATGTTCCAAAAATGCTGGGACAGCTGCATGACTACCTCTGTGTTATATCACCTTGAACAACACACAATAAGCATTTAGAAACTGAGGACACTGATTCTTGAGGCTTTTGTAGGTGGAAATCTTACCCACTTTGACTTAATGTATGACTTCAGTTGCTCAAGGATCCAAGGTTGTATAATGTCCTTCTTAATTCGACACATATTTCCAATGGGAGACAGGTCTGGTCTGAATGCCGGTCAGTCTAGTACCTGCACTTTTTTACTCCTAAACCACACTGCTGTAACACATGCTGAATGTGGCTTTGCATTGTCTTGCTGAAATAAGCAGAGATGTCCCTGAAAAAGCTGTTGCTTAGATGGCAGCATAGATTGCTCTAAAACCTGTATGTACCTTTCAGCACTAATGGTGCCTTCACAGATGTTCAAGCTACCCATGCCAAGGGCACAAACTCAACCCATACCATCAGAGATGCTGGCTTTTGAATTTTGGGCTGATAAAAACCTGGATGGTCCTTTTCCTCTTTAGCCCAGAGGCTAATGTCTATGATTTCCAAAAACACTTTGAAATGTGGACTCGTCAGACCACAGAGCGCATCCACTGTGCTTCAGTCCATCTCAGATGAGCTTGAGCCCAGAGAAGCCGGCAGAATTTCTGAGTGTTGGTAATATTTGGCTTTCTCTTTGCATGTTAGTTTTAACTTGCACTTGTAGGTGTAGTGACACACTGTATAAGCTCAGAATGGTTTTGCAAAGTGTTCTTGAGCCCTCATGGTAATATCCTTCACAGAATGACGTTGCTTTTTACCCTTTAAACCCTGAGCCTATTTATTCTGCCCGGAAATTGCATACCTACAATTAAATGGGTATATCTCTGCAACCACAAGGTCTATTTGAATACTTTTGGTGTCCCAGTAAAGGGGACATTTGTGAGAGTTGTTGAGATGTGTTAATATCAGTATAGGTGATATGGGTGAAGAGTAAATGAAGATGGCACACAGCAAAAATGTAAAAAAAATATCTAGCTGTGCCTAAAAAAAAGCATTTTCAGGATGAATATGAATATAAAAATGATGCAGCTGAAGCTCTAACCCTTTATCAGACCATAGTACAACCTATGAACATTACCTCTGCAATGGTTGACTCTAATAAAGGGAAATAGATCATTAGAGAGGTTTTGGTACAGAGATGTCAGTTAAGTCTCCAAAAAAGCCATTTGGCACAGTTTGGCATCATGTGTGCCATTTGGATTTTCTCAAGTACAGCACTACAAATTTCATTTTTATATCACTACTAGTGATCAATACATCCAAATACAACAGTTTTGGGCAATTTTGAAAACCAGACCTCTATTTTCTATTCCATAAATGACCACACAAAGCCAACTGAATGTTGACTCCTCTATCTCCCTGATAGTTTGGTCTAGATGGGTATGCAATACATCGTTGGATTTCAATGAATTCTATGCTATCATGTGAGGTGAAGCTTGTGTGTCCTACATTTAGCTTTGTCACGGTAGAAGGCGTAATATGGCGAATGGGAATTGTTATTCATTTGGTTGTTATTCGAATTGTGTTTGGGTTGTCAAAAAAGCTTTATATCAAGTTGTGGCCCAGGTTCTACTGTTTAACTTGATGTATAGCACCCCTATTTTGGGTCGTGATTAGCACCTTATCTTTTGCTGAGTTTGCGACAGTACCACCTGATGAATCAAAGATCACAGGCATTCAATGTTGGTTTTTGGCCATACTGCATATGTGCAGAGTTCCCTCTTTTCTCTGAATCTTTTTGATATTATGGACTGTAGATGATGAAGTCCCTCAATTCCTTGTATGTATATGTTGAGAAACATTGTCCTTTAACTTCTGCTCTTACGCAGTTGTGCAAAAATTGGGAACCCAGTCGAATTTTTGTGAATGACTGACTGAGCCTTCGGATGCTCCATGTATACCCAATCATGATACTAACATGTTTGCAATTAACCTGTTCAACTATGGGATGCTCCAAACAGCTGTTTATTGAACATTTCTCAACTTTCCCAGCCTTTTGTTGCACCTGTACTAGCTTTTTTGGAAAGTTACTGTAGGGATAAAACTTAAAATGAGTGAATTTTTGAAAAAAAAAAAACTCAAAAAAACCAAAAACAAAAAAAACAATGAGGTGTATCAGTTTGAACTGTAAATATTTTGTCTTCATAGTGTATATAATTAGAAATAGGTTAAAGGATTTGCAAATGATTGTATTGTATTTTTATTTGTTTTACAGAATGTCCCATCTTCAGTGGAATTGGGGTTTGTACAAACACAGAAATATGAAAGTATATTACCAAGTATTGTTTAAATTATGTGCTCCAAGGTCAGCAAGATATTTTATCTCAAGTCTAATGCTGCTGCTAAATGCTTGAGTCATTTTTCACGAAGGGCCATTATAATAAACACAAGCTTGAAACAAAGTACAAATTAACCTTACACTGACATTCAGATAAGCTCAGCAAATGATGTTTGGGCTGCTTCATTTTTGTTTTAATCCAATCCAACCCACTTCATTTATATAGCACAGGGATGGGCGACTTTGGTTACCATGACAGCCACATTAGCTTTGTTCTTGTAGCCAGAGGGCAGAGTTGTGGCAATTGTCGTCTGTCGGCATTGACAATTACTCTTAAGTCGCTTTCACACATAAAACTTGTCAGACTTGGTTCAGTTTGGGGATGGAGTTGCAACATTGTTTCATTTTTTGCCTGGTTTGGTTTTCTTTCACTCTGCACTTTGCCAAGTGGACCAAAGCCTATCAAATGTTGTGAAATATAGCCAACCACCACTTAATGGGGCTGAAGCTTTGGTCTTTGTTCTCACCATCTGGCCTAGTGTTGCAATGTGACTTGGTCAACTAGCTTTGAGTAATATCATTATTTATCCACTAGTCAGTATTTTGAGCAAAAACACAAAGATAAACTTGCACTTAGGCTGCTCAGACGAAAGTGTCATATTAACTGACTTGTAGATTTTAACCTGATATTGTCTGTGAACACTAAGTTAGCTTGCTAATTGATGTATCTGGCCAGATTCAAGCCACATGCCCTGCGTTTTGGTTGACATGCCTTGCTCGGTTCTTGTTTGGTTGGATGGCTTTCACACCCACTGAGAACCAATCTCTGATTGACTTGGAAACAAACCAAAATCTCTGCTTTTGTCGGATCAGAGTGCAGTTCTTTGTTTCTTTCCTGTGAAACTCCAACAAATTTTCCAAAAAAGCAAACCAGAGTTTGTTTGGACTGGACAAAGTGACCATAGTTTCAATTTCATCAGGGAAACAACAACGTTCACATAAGCATGTATTATATCAAGACTTAAATCTTTTTGATTCAAACGCAGGTCATAAAACTGAAGTGCAAAGTAGCAGGTTTCACAGGTTATTTCACTATATTTTTACTGACAAATGCATTTTGTAATGCATATAGTGTTACCGAAACAATTAGCATATTACAGCCATTTGTTGTATGCAGAGGGAAAGATAACATTCCTGATGCCATGGACGTTTTTAACCTTGTATTCTACAACACAAAGCAAACTTGTAATACAAACCAAAGAGCATAAAAACAAACAAAAAAAGCATGAAATGATCTCTTTAATCAATGACAGCTTTTAGTAAGGGACAAAACAAGGAAGCTTGTGTGCTGATGACATTTCATTTGCAGGGTTTAAAGTCTGTATACAGACTAACATTAACCTGGCATGATAATGGTGTGTCTTTTCAGAGACAATGTATTCAAAACCCTTTTTAAAAAAACACACTGTGTTGTATGCTACATTATATTGAATCATGGGAATGGTATCTGATGCAGACATGGTAGCATGACAAGCACCTTTTTATTGTCCTCAATGTATGTTTCACCGACCTCCAAGCCTTTTCAAATATACTGTAAGCTACAACAGCCCCCTGTTGTAAACGAATGAGGGCAATAGATAGAAGTACTAAATTAATAGTGACGTGTCAGCCTGCACTCCAGTACCATCACTGATACATAATGAGGCTGGAATAACAAAATAACTTTGTTAATGTTTTGATGGAGATGGATTCCTTACTACCATCAAGGTTGGTGTAAACTACCTGACCATTAGATACACATGCTTTAATGAACTTGCCATCTAACAGGTGGCCTTGGGCCCACATTTGGATCTTCTTCTACTGTATCATAATGGTGGGCCTTTCATGCTTGGCATGATTTACTTGAATATAGGAAACAGCAATCAATCGCAACAACAACCGTGCCAAAGTTTGTAGCTTTTTTTTTTTTTTTTTTCAAATTACTCAGAACAAAACAACCAAACTGTTGGAGTGAAGACACCCTACGTTTTGCTGGTTGCATTTGAGTTTAAATATAAATGACTGTTGATAAAGTGACTTCTCAATAACCGTCAGATTGAATAAATGTGGCCCTTAGGTAATATAGACAATTATAGTGTAGCCTTTTCAGTAACCAAAGTTTCACATCCCTGATACCCAACATAATTCTTGATAATTACAGGCAGAAAAGTTTTATCATCCTCTACTTTGAGTTTCCTCTCTCTTCAGGTGTCCTTTTGCATTAGCTGTTGCTGTCATGAACCTGTCCGCTGAAGTCTGTGACCTCTCAGACTTGACATGATGAACTTGTCACAGTGGGTACCACTTAAGTCTGTAAAGGCTCAGTCTTCTTGTCAAAAGCCTTGACATTTTGATCCTATGGAAAAGAAGCAGAGTTTGATTTTCAGAACTTTCTTGTGCTGGTGTCCCCAAATTGACCCTGTTTTCACCAACGAGGGAAGGAGAGGCCAAACAAGGCAGGAAAAGACTCCACACAGGAGCCACATTTCCTACATCTTACATTTTTAAGTGTAATGTTGTGATTATATTCAGTGCAAAGCCCAGAACAGTGAGCTTTTGACCTGGAAGCGTTTCTTTTTGATCTCTCAGTTAAAGAGGAAAATGGTAAGAGGAAGATCAAACCGTACATATCCCTCGTTATTACGTGTGTTGGCTGTTCGTAAGATGTTCAACCCCCACCTGCTGCTTATGACTTTCTGTGTCAGATTTGTTGTAAATTGGGCTTTTCTGGACTTTATTATCTATCCTTAAGGCCGTTTTGCATGTGCAATCCTTCATATTTGAAAAAATGAAATCACATGTTCCGATGTACCTGTTTTGAATGCACCCGACACTGAACTTTAACTGTCAGAGGAGAAGTAGTGGTCTTAGGGGAAAAGGCATGATGCAGAAGAGGCCACACAAAAATACTGGACAGGCCAAAACTGTCCAAAAATATGGCACGGTATGACTATATTAAATAATGAGACTGTGCTTATGAGGATGGTGCAATGATGGTGCAGTCTGATAGTGCGCACTGTCAGTAATTGGAAGGTTGCAGGTTTGAGCCCAACTCTGGCTATCACATGGTGATGTGTCCTTGGGCAAGACACTTAACCCCAAGTTGCTCTCACTGGTGGGTCAGTGGGTTGTAAATGGGTACAAAGGGCATGAATGTGTTAGCTAATACTGACTGACGGCATACATTTAAACGTAAACCAGCAGTTAGTGAATGTAAGAATGAATGGGTGTGAATGTGTAGATGTGACTTGCGGTGTGAAGCTCCTTTTAGTAGTCAAAGAGACTAGAATATATATAGATATATATGTACCCTGCATAAATGTAAGTGTTTTTGGTGTAATTTAGGCAAAACCAACAGAAGGGTGAGGTGGACTTCCAGCAGCCATTGGAAGTTGGCTGGTAATAGGCTGGAATTTGGAAGGCATTTAGCAGGCATTTGGCTGGAAGGGAAAAACTGAAGTGGCTGTATCTGTATTATGTAAAATCAAAAACCAGAAACTGGCCATTCACCGCACACAATCACGTAACCTCCAGGGCTCCTGTAGTCGGTCTCAAGCAGACACTCAAGGACTGACAGCTTTTGGGCCTCCTTCTTCAACACTGCATAGTGCGTTGGCATGCAGTGCAGGTGTTTTTCTCTTATTTCCACTTGACGCAGGTGCCATTTTAAAGCCCAACTCCTTGCTGAGAGGACAGCACAGCCTGCTGCATCTCTATGCAGCCCTCTGAGATAGCAGATATTGAACATAATTTTTGAAATGTAAATTGTAAATGAAAATTGACTTCTGGGACCAGGGCTGTTGACACAAAACATAAAGCACCACAGGCACTGCTTTATGGAAATAAAAACTGCAAAAATAACAACCATATACAGCATACTTTTGACATGAAGTGGAAAAATAATGTTGGTTAGCCATAATTTTTTTGGTGAGACCATCTCATACTTGCAGCATCTCCAAAGTGTAGAATATGTCTGAATGTGGAATAAAGCTCTTTTATTATTAATCTCATATTCTGCATTTATTTGCCAGATTTCCTCAGGGCAAGATCCAAAGTAAGTACACTGCTGTTCAATACATTAATATTTGCCTTTGAAAACTTTGCCAACAGGAGCCCTGCTAACACACACTCTTAACACACTTTCTCTTACACTGTGCCTCCATCTCAGCAGGAAGAAAGATGAGACAGCAATGTGAAGTCCGTAAGAGAGCAACACTCACACCATCAGAGGTGGCAAATTGATGCAAGTGAATTAATCATCTCTACAATGCTTCTGTATGAGCAAATCGAAGGAGTCCTCCAGCATTAGAGATGAATTAAAGCGCTGATGAGCAGCGTCCCAGATATTCACAGGGCACATCCAGGACTGCAGGCTGTTCCACTACCTACAAGCCCGTCATGCAGACTGTTCTTCCGTCTATTTCTGTCCCCTCATGTCTGTCTCTCACTTCCTCGCCCACTAAAGTCTGAGCGTACGAGAGATGAAAAGAAAACAAAATGCTCTTTGATCCAGCAGCCTTGTGTTACAGCTCTGTCAAAGAGCATTACCCTGATATCCCAACCAAGAAATCAGCCACGGGGTATCAAAGCCAAAATACCGAGACCTTTATTACGCAGACCTTTAATGCTCAGGCACAAAGTATGGTCAGGCTGACGGAATAGGAATGCAGCAGAATAGACATGGCACCCCTGCCAAGTGCATTTTTCATTTCATTTTCTCGCTTGGTCATTTTTCTTTCTTCATGTTCCCCATCGCCACCAGTACAAAGCAGTGTGAAGTCAGCCAACAGCATTTTCAGTTAAGTTTGCTCTGATCAAATAACTGTGAACTGCACGCAAAGTTGCATTGTTGGCAGTTATACTGTTTCATGTTTGACATACTCATTGCGAGGGGAGAATGATATTACCCTCCTGTTATGCAGAGAGCAAAGAACATAACACTGGGACCTTTGAAACTGTCAGGAAGATGAATATACTTCACTCCTGCCGTCCCAAAGATGAACATTATAATGACTTCGCTCTAAACCCAGATACCTCTATAAGTCCATTCAAACCTAGCACCCCTGGTTTTGGTTATAAATATTGCTAATACACAAAAAAGGTTGAATGGGACACTTTAAACCACTACTTCAGTGCCCTGGTTATAGCTTGATCAGGCCTGGTCAGGATGAGAAAGAAGCTCCATGCAGGTGAGAAAAGACACACTGACAGCTGTTTTTTATATTAAGACACAAAACAAGAGCAAACTGCACAAAGCTGACAGACATCCAAGTGTTGTAGGGAGTATCGATATTGAGTATTGAAGCATCAATTCTTTCACAAGTACTATTTTGGTATTAATTACTCCCCTAAAATATCAATACTGAATAAGTGGTCCAACAAAATGTTATCTGTGAAGTTCTATGGACTGTTTTTCTGTCTTTTTTTCTTTCATTGCCATTTTAATGTCGTGACTGTGAAGGCCAATCAGGTGTATCAGTACTCAGCTGCACCTCAAGCTTTAACACTGACATAACCGTTCTGTGGCAAACATATTCACAGGTGATGCATTACTTCTCTTCCAATAATATTTTAAAGTCTGATTTTAAATAACGTGGAGCTGATTAGGTTTAGATTTATAAATGAGGGCAACATTGGACTGGTTCCATGCTACCTATGTTCTCTTCTGCAGGAATCGAGGAGCGCATTTAATTTATCACCTAAATGTGTCCAGAGTCTGAACTGTACTGAGCAAATGGGCTTTTTATTATGCTGCCCCCACAGCCTGGAACACTACGCAAACAGAACTGAAAATGTCAGAGCTGGTTTCAATCCAAGCTTTATGTTCCATTTTACTCACTAGGCAGCGAAAATCCCATGAGCAATGCCTGTTTTTAACTTGTTACTGTCCCTAAAAATGTAGCACTTTCACTGTGAACATGTTGAATCCTTTGTCATATTTATTGTTATTTATTGCCTTAAACTTTTTCTTGAAATTGTACTTATTATGACATGTGCTGCTGACCTCTTGGCGAAGTTGCCCTTGTAAATGAAATCCTGATCTCAATGGGAAATTACCTGATTAAATAAAGGCTGGATTTAAAAAAAAAAAAAAACGTAGTCCTGCATTAGTATAGTTGTTTCACACGTATATGGGTTTATGGAATACTTACCTAGTCACCCAAAAAAAACAAAAAATGTCACCTTATGCTTTCTGTGGCTGCAATGCGCTGCACCACACAGGTCCGCCCCCTGGACACAAACCAGCTTATTTAAATTAAGAAGTCTTTGCGTACATAAACTATGTTCCAAACAGCGTATTTACTTTTCAGCAATCCATTGTATTATGTTCATGAATTAATTCCACCTACTCAGGGTGAAAGTTGCTTTAGCTATCATGACGCTTTCCCGCCCATGGCCCTGAGCCACTCACAAAGCACGCTGGGTGCACTTGCATCAATGGGCAGCAAAGGCAGCAAAGAGTCAGCGCTTTTTTGTTTTAATATGATAAAATCACCCAAGAAACTGGAACGTTACTTTGCTGATTAACAGATACTCTGTGAAGTGCAGCTTTTGTTAAAAAAGGCTGCATAATTCAATGATGATGTGGTGCAAAAAACTGCAATTCCTTGAGTTTCACACAAACAAATTTGAATGTCAAACAGAAGTAAAGTTTTTGTTTGTGTTTTATTGGTCTGGATGTGTGAACCTATGAAAGTGGCATTGACAGAAGCACGAAGTTTGTATGCTAGATAGTCACTGCAGTGCCAGAAAAGCCTTGGCGTAGGTTTTTGCTCTTGAAGCACTTCTAGTTTTGCATGTCTTTTTGTGCCCTTGCAGACACTTGCAGCACATCACACCTTCAAAAAGTATGAGTTCTGTTGATGCTACAATGTCCCGGCAGGCCTCTGTGCCATCATTTTTGACTGTCTTTGAAAGAAAATGATGAAATTTCCAGGAGCACAAAAAAACATTGGCTGATTACTGAAGGCAGCTCTGATTTTGATTGTAAAAAAAGCTTCTGCAGGTATTCCCCTCTGGTTTTCTATTTGCTTCATTACAAAGGTAATAATATTTCTGGTATTTTGTCACAGTGCACACCTATTCATACAGAAAAAAATGAAAAAAGAAATGAATCACTGCCAATTATTTTTGAATACACTCCATGCAAGTCCTTACTGCAGTTGCACTTGAATGACAGGTATTCAGCAGAGCCGGCAACAACAAGAGAGTTCGGTGTCAAGCAGCTTCAAGGACAGAAAAACACTGTGATGGTGGGAGATGAAGAGGCCAAAAGTGGTACTGCATGAGCACCAAGTTTCATTATACAGCAAATGACAGAATGTGCTGCTTTTTTAATCCTTTGCTGACTTTGTTGAACAGGCGCACAGGATGTTTTTCTATTTGAGGGCCTTCTTTGGATGCCGTACATACCTCTCTACAACAATTTATCCAGCATTTACTCCAGCACTCCGTTATAATGACTTTTTGGGGCTCCTGTTGGATTTTGGTTTGCCACGTTTTCTTCATGTAACTGCAAATCAACTTAAAAAGCAACATGTGCTTCACATATGCCTCAATTTGTGGAAAATATCACCCAAAACAAATACAAAGTCAGGAGCTGGACCTGGAAATAAATCCTTCAGAAAGATGGTTCTTAACACTTTCCCCTCAGCCGTTGTTGTTGACAAAGAGGGCATTTTTGATTTTGATTGGTAAGTGAAGAACGCTGACATTGAAAAGTGTAGCTGTGCTCCTGATGCCACAGGGGTATTTTCTCAGGGTACTTCTTACTGATATTGCTGGACATTGGAGCATAATTTAAAATAAAAGCTGCCAATGCTTTAAAATGATTGTGGACACATCCCCTGTATTACTTTAGTCTTTTTTTAAACCATAACTTTTTCTCAGTTTATAAAGTATGATGATTTGCTGATGGTAGTCTTTCCAGCCTGTTTCTGATTTAAATCCACATACGACAGGCTACATTTACATTGCAGGCAAAAGTGACCTTTTTCTAAACTTAAACTTTCTTTGACAGGTGCGTAAAAAAGATGTTTCTCAAATAAGATCTAATTTTTCACAGGTTGCATAAGAATAAATGATAGACATGTTAAAACAAAACTGCTGATCAGCTGCTGTCAGTCATCTGGAGACACACAAGACAGGGAGAAAAAGGAGAGGAAAGAGCAGCAAAAGCGTCCAAAAGCGTGTGGCTATGAATGTCTGCCAGTGGTGGCTGCATACTTTTCTAGGGGGTTAGGGTTAGGGGCATGTCATTAGTGTGTTTTTGGAAAACTACATGAATAGGTGATAAAGTGGGATTAGTATGATAATGACAGCAATCAAAAATTTAGTGATAAAATTCAACATGTAGCAATGCCATGCAGCTAAAACCTGCAATAGACCTTTATCACAGATCATGATCATTTGAAAATATATATTTAATTTCAATATACATAACAATGCTTTTGCTCTTCTCCTGATCGTTTCAGTAAGAGTTTGATCTACCAACTGGCTCCTCTGGTCTTGAAAAAGATGGGAAGGCTCCAAACCCCATTGTGGTAATCGTGTCTCTGCTGGTTGCCCTCATGGATGATCAAATAAGAGAAGCTGGGAAGCTGGGGATCACTGCTGGGGAAACTGGGAGAGAATGTGAAAATCCTCTGCGGACGATGCCGGTGTAGTCGTAGTTACTCAAAGATACCTGTTGAAATATGCTCTACTCAGAAGTTCACAGGGAGAACTTGGTGGGGATTGTCGTTGACGAGGTTCATTTCACATATAAGTGGTAAATGATACATTTGTGTTGTATACTTTAATCTAAGACAGTAGTCTAAGGACAGAAAAATAGTTTAAGCTAACAGCTAACAACAGGGTCTAGCTGCTATGTCATACTGTGGCTTGATGTGGATTGGTCTGTGATGAGTGTGACCAGCAAAACAATCCTCCAATCACCAGCTGCTGTTGTTTTGGAAGGTTCTGTCTCTGAGAACATTTTCGAACGGCTCTTTTCCAGATGAACATTTCTGTGACGGATATATGGAACTGTCTGTCTGGTGTATCAGGTTAGTATGTTCACTTAAAATCGAAAGAGAATCTTGACATACTGGCCAACTTTTCTCAATTCTAAGTGATTGTAAGTCTTCTGTTTTTGCAGGCTGGTAATGCTTTTCTGCTTCTAGTAAAAACAGAATATAGACAGTAAAATTTATGTAAAAGAGTGGACATAAATTATTCCAGCACTGCTGTAAATTATTGAGAGACTGCCCGGTGATTCCTCCAAACCTCTGTGCACCTCAGGGACTTGCTTCTTCCATCCTGTTAGTGAACCAGACAACAGCATGTAGTAGTTCTTCACCCTCACATAAAAGAGCTCTGCAGAATTCGTGAGGCTGTGCCCTGCTTCAAAGTGGGCAGCAGTGTTCGGGGACTGTGGGTTTAAACTTGTGAACACAAATTAATTTAAATGACAGTGGCCATCATTAGTTTTGTCATATAAATAAATAAGTCATCCTCTCACTTCATGATGTCAGACAAGTCAATGATGTCTGTCAAACATGGCCAATTAAAGTTTTAATTAAAAGATCACTTTCATGAATGATAGCGCAGAGCTATATTAGCGCTGCGGCCACTGGGAGGATGATTTGCATTTTGGTTGCTGCTCGTGCACACTAATGTCCATGAAGGAAGTTCTGCAGACTTTTGTTTCCATACTGCAGACTCTCATTGAAAAATCCTGCAATAAAGAATGACTTGAGACATATCCTGACAAGAAGATCTTTAGCCATAGTACAATCAGCTCTAATCTGTCACTCAGTGGGTTGTTTTAGTGCTGTTGCTGAGATTTTAAAGTGATCACAAGCTGTCATATCTAGTTGTATCAAATGTATCAATGCAGAGAATAAAGTGCTGTGGCTGACGAGGGCAATTGAGCCTGTTGTTCTGCTACATTATTGGCTAAAGAATTCAAAGGCCACTTAGCCTATAGTTGAAAACCTCTCCTTACACGTTGCATCTAATAAGGAGGTGTTTACATGTTTTAACTCATCGTCTCTTAGCTTTGCCATGCTTTGTTAAACCTGTTCCCCCTCAGACTTTGGTTTCCGTTACTTTTTTTTTTCCAGCACCTGCCACCTTGTGTAGCAGCTGGATCTGCCTGATTCATTATCTGTAAGAAGACCGATCCATCTTGCCAACCTCCAGTCTACAACAAATGTGAGCAGTCCCAAGCAGCACGATCCAATCCGCGTCATTTTAGAGTATGAAGTGCTGGGAGCTACGAGCTAGACGACTGCAGGAAGTGATTGCTTGCACAGAGATCAGCATAGATGCTAACAGCATCAATAGCAGTTTTTTTTTTTTTTTAGCAACAATCAACAATCACAACCACTTCCCACATGTTTTGGTGGTAGTTTTCTCTATGAAGTGGCATACGTTTTATATTTTACACCATAGCAGTAGTGCCTGCCTACTATAATATCTGATTGGCCTATAATGAATGTGATTAATAGAACAATAGTCCAATCACCTGCCGGATATGCTTTTGAGAGTTCTTGCCTTTTCCCAAACACTTTCTATGGACTGTTTGTTTACTGGCCAGATGGACGAGTGAAATACATCTGGTGTGTCAAGTTACACCAGCCTGCGAGTCAAGAAAGTCCAATAACTTAAACTCAGCCTCATGTTGCTTCCAAAGTTTTGCCTCTGATGAAGTCTCCTCACGTTTCCTGACATTGCTGCTGTGTTAAGCCCAGCTTACAACAGGTAAAGCTAATGAAAGCTACATATATCAAACACCACACCCCCACTGTGGGATGTCAGTTTGTGGGGTGTGGTTCAGCTCAGCTGCAGGGGAAAGATGTGTAAGGGTGGGTGGAGGGAACAGGGCCGGCGTTCACTGACACAGGTGTGATCTGGTGGCTGATTGCTCTTTTCTTTGTCTCTGCAGTAGCATGCTGGACCTGGAGAAACACACACACAGAAGGGAGATCCCAGAAGGAACAGCTTTAGGTTTTGTCAAACGAGAGTGAATTGAGTTAGTCCTCTAAGATACAGGCTGCAGCGTTTTCGGAGCAGGTTTATGCTGTGTTGGGGTGTGTGTTTTATAAGAATAAAAATTGTCATTTTTGACACTGAAAGGTCTCCGGTTCTCATTGAGTGCGTTGAAGAGAACCTGAAGCAAGATCTCATGCTGCACAGTTCCTGCACCTGAAACATCTGAAGCCTTCTGCTAAAACCCTAAAGCCAGGCAAACGCTGTGCGGTGGCAAGGCGACAGCACATCAGCCACTGTCGAATGCCAGCTCACACTTTGCCATCTAGTGGTTAAGCAACACCTTTGGGTTTAAATACATTAGTGAAATTATGATGCAACCTTCACAAATGTTTGAATTTTCATTAGAAAACTCCAGCAGATAGAGGTTAAAGTTACATCTGCATGTCGGCTGTTTCTGATATTTCTTATGCATGGCCAGAAATCACACAGACAAAAACGCCCTGCTATGTTGTTGTTAGTTAAAACTGACTGAATTGTCTCTGTATTTATTGGGAGGGTGTGTGCAAGTCCTTGCGACTCAAACCCACAGTGTGTAAAAATCAAATCTGCTGCCACTGAGCTCTCAACTAAGAAAACAAGAGATGATCAGTGGGGACCAAAGATTGTTGAAGGACAGGACAGAGAGCTATTCCCTGTCCCCTGCTTCACCAGATCCTCCTCATTTTAAAATCAAGGACTCTATCCAACAACAAAATTAAATCCATTAGTTGTTTTCTTGACCCTTGTACTATGTTAGTTTTTCTCTATACACGCTCCACGCTAGGGTCGGTTTTGACCCTTGCCTTAAATCACAATGGAAAAGTGTGCTGTGGTCTGTTGAGTCCACATTTCAAATTGTTTTTGGAAATCATCCTCCAGGCTGAGAGATAGCTTCCATTAGATGGTACTTGAATTAATACAACAGCTATTTTAAAGTGCTTTTTGATCATGGGTCAGCAAGAGATTTCATAAATAAGAATGCTTATAAAGCTCTTAAAAATAAAAACAGACCTAAAACATTTTACAGGTATTAAAAGCATCACTAACCATCCACCTTCTCCTACAAAGCCTCAACAATTAGGGTCCTCAGTTAGCAAATGCTTATCGAGTGCTGATTTAAGGAAAGGTGATGCAACACAGAGGTAAACATGCCCCTGTCCCAGCGTTTTTTGCATAAGTCTTGCAGGCATCCAATTCAAAATGAGTGATTATTTGTTAAAATAAAACCCAAAACAATTAAGTTAATTAGTTTGAACAATACATTTTTTTTGTCTTCATCTATCTCTATTCTGTTGAATTAAGGCTCTGCAATCATTGTATTTTTTTTTAATTTACTTTTTACACAATGTCCCAGCTCCATTTAACTGGGGTTTGTACATATTACATTTTTGAAATAAAAATCACTGACAAACAAAATCATGTAAAAATGGTTGATTGCTGCCAACCTACTTTTCTTGTTAAACAAGTGACATTTCTGGAGTCCTCTTGGTTGGGGGGAAATTCTGTGTTTCATCTTCTGAATTTCTATCTCTCTCTTCTGTGGCATCCAAGCTGAATGCAGGACTTGGTCTCTTAGTGATGCATGTCATGTCCCCATGCATGAAAGACTTTGATAAGCTGGAGCCATGTGTGTCATTCATTTCAAAGTAACAGGACCTGTCTTTGAACTCTTGCCCAAGTCTATTTATGAGTTGGTAGTTCTTTTCTGCTGCCCAGTCCAAGGCTCTGGATTCAGAGGAATTGTCATTCAGCTCTGAGACCTTGAAAGAGAAGTGTGGCATTTTCTTCCTCTGCACGTGCCGAGAGAGCATGTTCATCTTAAATTGAGGTGAGTTCACAAGTTTATATTTCAGACGGTTTGGTTTCCTTGTTGGTTTGTATTGACAAAGTGCAGACAGGGAGGCATCCTCAGCTCAGGAATCCCTGAACTCTTTGATTTCAACAAACATGTTGAAAAATGCTGCAAAACCTTCCCCTGCTGTGACATCGAGTTTCAGTGAGCCATAAAATTTTTCTATATTTTTAGCTGTCAGCTCTGTCCTCTCTATCACCTGCTGCTGAATGATGCAAGAGTAAGGTAAAAATTTGGTGTTATCAGGGTGAACAATTCAAGGCTGAAGTTGCCAGCTCATAACAAGGTTGTCAGACCACTTTTCCAATGAAAATCTGACATTTTTTCAGGACCCATTTTCTTAACTCTTCATGTATTTAGTGCTGATGACTTCTTGAGTATGTTCAAGATAGCTAATGATCAAAAATCCTTGTTTTCACACACTGAGAACCCCAGGTCCTGTTTTACTCTGAGACTTTCTGAGACAGTATGTTAGACAAGTCACATTAAAGCCCTCTTCCACATGTGGACCCAACTTGTTCTGATTTATTTACCTGTCTACTCTGTGGCGATGGTCATATTAGCACTGTTCAGCCCATGTGTTTAGGTACTGAAGACAGCCTGGTGCTGTAAAGAGGTAAAGAGGGAGAAGTATCAATGCTGCATACTCTGTCTTGTGCATAGAAGGCTATGTTAAACAATACTGGGCATATGAAACTCAAAAAGCATAGTGTGATCTCTTGTGACAGTTTGAACCTATGTTACAGACTCAGGGCCCTTTTGACAACCAGAGGGAATGTCAAAAATGTTTGGCCCACAGCAGTTTGGGTCATGTTGATCCATATTTTGCTATTTGAGGATGAATGCTCTCAGTGCACAGTCATCCCAAAGAGGATGGATTATATGCCTTGATTATACATGGGTATTTATTGGACGTAACATATCAAACCGATCATAGTGTCAGTTCTCTTTCCGCCCAAATCAGTGTGGCGGGTAGCATTTCACTAATTAAACTGCAGTTGAGCTGTTTGGTCAGAAAGTCAAATTGACTATAAATTTCACAATTATTTGTACCACTGTATTAAAAAAAAACACACAAAGAACACTGTATGATATGTATTAATGCCCAAATTCTTTTTTCATGGAAGCATCCAAAGCAGTACAACAGAAACTTCCATATAAAGAAACCTCATTCATTATTAAAATCTCCAGTTAAAGCTGACAAAATCAAACTTCTTCATGTTTATGACATTTAGCACTTCTTGGTTCTTAAGCATGAAACTAAATGGGATTTAGAATTCTAGTTTTGTATAAATGCCTTAAATAAAGTTTGTGGCAAACACACACACACACACACGCACGCACACACAAAATTTTGGTGTTTTAATCGGAAATAATAAAATACATCTGGTGTTGCCTCATTTTGAACCTTAAACCATTGCTGCTAACAAACTGATAACAATGACAACAAAATGGCCAGGGACCCAATGGCAGGCATGTCTGATCGTTTTTACATAATCAATAATTCATACACTATTGCCACAGCCACGAGGAACAACTTGATAAGGTTGTTCGAAACTCTCAAACAAGAGGTAACAACAAAACAATGGAAATAATGGTGCTGTGTCAAAGTTGCACTGCCATTTTGTAGTTCAGTAGTAGCTCCCTAATAGCTTTCTACTCCCTCTGATTACATTTCAGCTTAAAACATCTTGAGAAGTAAATTGTTGTGTTAAGATTGTCACAAAGAACAGAACGTGTAAGTTTTTTTTTTTTTTTTCTGCTTCAGAGCTTATTATCAGCAGTGATCCAAAACACAGTGAATAATACCATAGGCTTTTCGTGGG
This sequence comes from Cetoscarus ocellatus, assembly GCA_037902135.1. Taxonomy (NCBI): domain Eukaryota; kingdom Metazoa; phylum Chordata; class Actinopteri; order Labriformes; family Labridae; genus Cetoscarus; species Cetoscarus ocellatus. The sequence continues at coordinate 497,453 of JBAMNC010000520.1, read as the reverse complement.
CTTGCAGTTGAGAGAACCAGCACAATGCTAAATTCTCCATTAGATTACAAAATACATCATCTCTACACCACTCTATTGCGTGCATTATTACACATGCGGAGGAACAGTGTTAAGAAACCCACCCTGTCTCTCTGCTCTCAGTCCAGTCATGAACTTGAACCTGAATTTTCCCTCAAATACTCCTATATAGGTAGAGTTGTGCTGCTGTGCATCCTGTGTGATTGAAATAAGCTCAGTGAAGTGTGTGTTTTGATCTTGTGGATGCGTGTCAATCCTAAAGCCCCATTATTAGACGTCAGACCAGGTATGAGGAGGTATAAGGTGATGATAGTTTTGTGTCATCAAGTTAGGAACACGCCGGCTTTGTGCCTGGCCACTCCTCATAATCAGACAAACACCCCTGGGTGCAAACAGGAGCACATGTTGATTTGCTAAAGTTCAGAAACAGGGTGTATAAATGACAACTGCGTCAGGGGTGAAATAGGTATGACACTTCTGCTTCACGCCAAAACACTTTGGTCATAAAATAGGGCCCGCAGTGTCTATCATTCTTGTCAATCTAAAAAAAAAAAAAAATCACTCAGTATTTGCTCCACAATTTTTGTACCACATTAAAATTCTTTCCACAGTAAAAGCTCAGGATTAGTCAGTTTATCATTCAGCCACTGAGTCCTTTCCCTGGTTTTTAGAAAGCCTGCTTCCAAACAGCCCATGAACTCATTCCAGCATCTGAAGCTTTGTCGGGCTAAATCTACCGCTGGCAACAATCGTCACATTCAGTAAATGTCAGTCAGACCTCCTATAAAATCTCCGACTGCTGCCGTTATTGGTGGTGTATAATTCAATCTTTACAATTTTCCCACCAACACCACGAGCTGGAGTTTTCTCAGTGACTCGGGGGTCATGCTATGGGAAGTGTTGGAATAGCGTTGTGAGATGAGATGTCATTACTGAGTCTCACTGCTGTTCCCATTATACAAGATCAAGTGGAACAGCAGCTGCTTCGCTGCTTCTGGAAAGCTGTGATAATAATTGTGTGTGGTTTTAGTGTGTTCAGCATGTGTGTGTTTGGCTGAATGAGTCTGAGAAGGAAAAGAACAAGTCATAAAAACAGCTTTACCACTTATTTCAGCAATATAGTGTCATTTCTTCGAAGGCTTTTCTCCATATACGAACAGAAACCCCCTCCAATATAAGCAGGAGCAGTAAAATTATAGACATATAATACCATCTACTGACAGACGCATACCTATCCACCTATACCAGATCATCTCAAGGTCAAAGTGAATTTTCTGTGTAAGGGAATCCACTCTGCCTGGCTGCCACAGGGTCTCTTTAATATGGCGGTCATATCATGCTGAGTTAGCCTTTAAAGCTAACCGCCATTTCTTTCTTGGATTGAGTGATGAGAGACCACAGTCAAAAGCATGTGTAATGGCAGACTCAGCTGAAGTCAGACTTTCCTGTTATTGCTCCTTATGCTATATAATATAAAATTCCCATAAACAATCATTATCTCCACCCACATGGATTTCCCTTTGCTTCTGGAAGCACATGTGAGCCCTAAAGGATCAAATCCCACCACAGCTTTTCTCTCCATTTCACGACTCACAAGGTTCTTTGGTATCAAGATAAATAAAAGCAAACTCTGAAATGGTTATTGGATTGATTACTCCCCTGTAAGAATAGTGTCACTTTGAATTTGCATCTGTTAAATCTATTTTATGAGTTTCTTTAAAAACTCAAAAAGGGATCATGTAATCTAAAACAAACTGATTTATGAGGATTTAGTGCACTGGACTATTTCTTGGACAGGTTGACAGAGTTGTAAGAGAAACACTGCAAAATGATCATGAAACAGTCACAGGCAGGACTGGCTTGTACAAATGGTCAACCATGAGGCAGAACATTTTCCATCTTATTTGAAAAGCATTAAAAAAATTACAACAATTTGGTTGAACCTGGAACTCCAATTAAAAGTAATAGCGACAAGAGAAATATCAACCCTATGGGGCTTTTGTGCCAAATTTAAAATGTTTCTCATTCTTCATTTTTGATAATTTTGGCTGTGTTCCTACATATGGCATTGATTTTGCAGAGTTGTTGTTTTTTTTTTTTTGATCTTGAGACACTTGTTATGAATTGGCGCTATACTGACAAAGATTGATGATTGATTGACTGATTGATTGATTTCCAGCTCAGCTCCAACAGTGAGTATAAAATACACAAACAAGTGTTACACTCACACTGTTAAGCGCAAAAATTAAATTGCAGATATTGATCTCACTTCCATTAAAGCATAATGCATGTATTTTATTAAATCTAGATGTCAATCTGGTCTGTTTCCATGGATATGATTTTTTTGTACTACTCTCCACCAGCTGACGTCACTTTAGCCATATGAAAATGAGTATTCTGTGTTGCTGCTGATCATTGACATATCCTAGGCTCTAATAATTCAACACAAATAATTACTATGCGTGTGTTGCATTTATTTTTTTCCTGTTTTTCACTGAAAAACATGGTAGAATTACGACAAAAACCTGGCATTAAACGGTTGAAATCCTTAATAAGTCATGAATATTTGATGTGTGTGATAGGACAAATATAGGTTTAAAATCAAGTCTAAACAAGTTTGAAATAACAGTGTATTATATTTATTTTATTGCTACCTTATAAAAAGTGCATTTTCATGCTTGGTGGTATGACTGTGAGACAATAACACTACAGCAGAAATAATGCATAAAAATCAGTGTTGCTGCTAATCACTGATCTGTCCCAGACTATAACAAACCCCCCCCCCCCTTAATTTTGCATGTAGTATGTTGAAAATATGCAGTATTTTTTTTCTTTTTTTCCACATGTGAAAACATGGTGGCATCATGACAACAGCACTGAAGGGTTAAAATCAAATAATAAAAATGTGTTTTTATAGCTTGATTTTAAAAAGCACATTTTAAGTTAGTTAGTGTGACTGATATTAGACCCTGCTCTTCTTATACAACTTGTATTATTTACAGCCATCTGGTGTCATGCCCCATTAATGTGATAATAACCGGCCATTCAGTTATGTATTATTATTTTTTTCAGGTCATTATGTGCTGCCTGGAGTGCTTTTTAAGGTATTTTTTGTTCTTTATGCTCTTTATTTAAGACATACTTGCTTTGGGCAATAAAGGTTCCATTCAATTCCTTAAGCCTACAAGCAATCCATTTATGTTCAGTAATAAATCCAAAATATTACCGATTGTAGCTAGATGACCTGAAGCAAATCTTAGCTTCACTTTAATTAACAATAGAACAACTATGTTAAACAAGTTTTAATGAAGATTTCTTTTTTTTTTTTTTTTAATGGATTAACATTTTACTGATAATTCAAATTTCATAAGATAGTAATGGCAATATTCAGCATCTGTTAATACTGAGCTGATGAAATAAATTGTAAATCTTGAACCATCTGTGACAATATTTTGCCCAAAAGACTGATGGCCTTTGCAAAATGTATAGTACTTCAGTATTTTCAAAAATACTGAAGTGTTTAAAGAAAATTCAAACATTGTTCTTTCACAATGCACGAGTAGTCAGGAACACAATGTTTTACATTTTGCTGCATTATTCTTATAAAAAAAACATACATTTCTCTATCTCACATACTTCAGATATTCAGATCTGAAATACCAAAATCACAGAAGCAGCCCGAGACTAGTTCATGACCATGAAAATGTGTACCAGGCTTTACACAATGAAAAGCAATCACATTCTTCAACAGTCGTATCAGGAGGTCTGAGGCCATTTGAACTCTGCAGCAGTGCAGCATATTTCCAATCCTGGTGTCTTACTTTTTCTTAGTTCTTTCACTCCTCTGCAGCTGTGTTAGCATCAGTGCTAAAATATGGCAAAACACAATTAGAGGAGGGCCTCTGAAAACATTTGATACTTTTTAAAACTGATTCTGTGAGCTAGACAAGTCAAACTTGAGGCCCATACAATTAAACACGCCCGCATGATATTTTAATTTGTCCATTATTTATGGTTATTAATGGTTAATAACACTCCCTCCCCTCATACTATGAATATCAAAATGCACTGCAGCAGCTACCCCTCTGGTCAAGACCTGTGCGACAACCCCTCCTCCTCTCTGGCTTGCTTTACAAGATTGTGAGCACAGCTTTTACCTTAAAGGGACAGTTCAGTTTGTTTTTAAGTGAGGTTGTCTAAGCTCCATATTGACACTAAGTACATTAGATGCAGTAGAAAGTTCTCTCCTTTTCCTCAGTAAGCCACAGTCTGTAAGATTCTGTTGCACAGAACCAGCCGCAAACAGGGAAGTAATGTTCCAAGTACAAAGGATATTTTCTCCTCCTACAAGAACTCCCATCAAAAAATAATACCACGGTTTAAGAGTACACTACATATAAATGTTTTTAAGTGCATTAACTTTTCAGAAAAAGATTTTTCTGGAACTTACCGACTCGCGTCACGTATTCAATGCGATACACAACAGTAATGGTTGTGTGTGTGTGAGAGAGACACTCACATAAGTAGTCTGCAATGTTATGGTAAACAGCCTCCTCTACTCTGCTTGCTTGTCTCTGACAGATCATTATTACTTACGTTGAGGATAAACTGTTTATTAGGTCCTTCAGGTTTGGGACATTTTGTCCAGTTTATCTTCGGGAAGTTGAAGAATGTCCACAAAACTACAGGATTCAGAAGAGCAGGAAAATCTGTATGATGAGTGATACAGACAGTGTAAGAGTCACCAGTATCCTCTGACTCAGAAACATCCTGAAGTTGGTAGCGGTTGTACCTGGGGTAAGGCCTGTTTGGTTTCCATCTGCAGCAGCTCTTCTTCTGTGAACTCCGGTTTTATAGAGATATCCTCTTGGCTCCAAAGGGAATGGAACTTTGTTGCTGTCATAATCACTTGTTTTTAATTTCCTACAATACTTGATAAAAGCGAGGAGTACACATGCTAAGGTGACATATTTTTTTTTTGAAACTATTAAATATATTTTGCATAATATGTGACCCTTAAAAGTTTTCAGACAAATTGAGGACATGAAACAAGCCCAAGTTCCTTTATCATCTTTCATCGTAAACCAGTTTTCCAAATGAGTGTCACAGAATGTGTGTTCCAACAACTCACATCAATAAATGATAAGTGTAATGGGGAAATTGTCCCTTAGACGGCCGTCAGGAGAAAAATTCAAGTATTTGGCATGGCTCCTTTAAAACAGAGAATCATTCCCCCTTCATGAAAACAGTTTAACCTCAATAGCAGAGCCAGGACAGTCTGTAACCAGGTTAACACATGCAAACACTCCTGCTGCTGACTTTGTCTTTGCAGGCGATGTGGAGGTGGACTGGCAGTGATACACTGACAGCACTCTGCCTTAGCTTTACCACTGACGTCATCGGCATTGTCTTGGCTTTGCACACCAGCGCACTGGATTTGAAATAAAACACTGACTATGAGGTTAAAGTGCCAACTTCCAGCTTTAATTTCAGGGTGTGCCTCACTTGAGGTCTTTAGTTTGTTTAAAGTCATGCTCATGTTGGATTGGAATAAGGTGATGGATTTGGCGGATCAAGAACATTCAACTTTCCAACCCAGTAAACATTTAGTTGACTTTTCACCCCACAGTGACACAAGAGGCCTCAATAACCCCAAAAGAAGCAAGTTAGTGTTTAAATTTTTATTGCCGTTCTTTCAGTTTAACTTCAATGTGCAGCAGTTGATCCAGAAAACACAAAAATCTAAAGCAGGGATAGAAAACTTTGATTACTAAGAGGGCCACATAAAACCTTTTTCCCTGCCTGAGGGCGGCATTGTTACATATTGCCAGATACTCTTGATGAGAATAAAAACGTATTTAAATTAACAAGAATAAAGATGTCTGTAAAAGTGATTAAACCAACATTCATTTATTATAAGTCAAACACAAATAAAAATGACAGAGTTAAAACCAATTTATACAGATTAAATGCTTTCACTGGCATTGTAACTGCATGGTTGACATTTTAGGTTTCTTTTTAGATGCAACATAACAATGAGTTTTTACCATTTCTTTAAGTACATTTAGTTTCTTTAAGATTTGATCTGTCCAGTTTTATAAATAAAATATTAACTTTTACTTAATATAGTCCAATGCTTCAAAGAAGAAATTTAGTGAGAGATTGGCTACGTTTATATACAGTCAATTTTTCTATTTCCAAAAAACTTAAACTTTGTTTTACTTATGTTTAGTGATAATTTGTTTTTGTCAAACCAGCATTTAAATTTTGCACAAATCATTCTGGACCATGTTGAACAGCTGCTCTGGGTTATCTCCAGTACATAAAATATTGGTATCATCAGCAAACACAACACACTTCATAAACTCAGACACTCTAAATATATCATTGATATATCTCGAATGAATAATTTACGGCCCAGTACTGACCCCTGTGGGACACCACAAGTAATATCCAAACACCTAGACCTGTGGTGAGACATCTGAACAAACTCCTTGTTCTTTTCCTTCTCCGTTGCTGATCAGCTCCTCAGCCAGTTTAGAGCCATTCCCCTATGCTGTACTTCTCCACCTTTTCCAGTAATATGCTGTGGTCTGTGGTGTAAAATGCCTTCTTCAAATCAATAAATACTCCAAGAGTGTATTTCTTTGTATCTAGACTTGTGGATCTTACCTCAATTAGTTCCATCAAAGCAAGGGAGGTGGATCTACCTGATCTGAATCCATATCGACTTTCATTTTAAAATGTTATTTTTCTCAATGAATTTGTCCAGTTTATTGTTAAAGTTTTTCCAGAATTTTTGAGAACTGTGACAACAGAGAGACAGGTAAATAGTTTGTGAATGAATGTTTATCACCAGATTTAAAAAGTGGAGTGACCTTATGCAACTTTCATTCTATCTGGAACAACTCCTGTTTTGAATGACAAACTAAAAATGTAGGTAAGGGGTTCTAAAATGCAGTTTATTGTATGTTTTTACTAAAAACATATCAATGCCATCTTCATCTGTCGAGAATTTGTTTTTACATAATTTAACAATGTCAATGATGTCTTTCTGTGTCACTGAACCTAAAGATACTGAATCCCTCACAGTGTCAATAACAATTACTGCATCAGCAACAGGCTGTTCAGTATTGTTTATTTCTTCAGCCAACTTGGGCCCCACATCCACAAAAAAATTATTAAATACCTCAACTATCTTATTCATATCAAAGACCTCTTTGCCATTCATAATAAAGTGGTCTGGGTGACTCGTATTATTTTTAGATTTAGTTAATTTATTTAATACATTCCATATGCCTTTAATATTATTTTTATTTCCCTCTATCAAATTGCCATAATAAATCTTTCTACTATTCCTTATAATATTGATAAGTTTATTTTTATATTTTTTATATTTTTGCTCTGTTTCTTTTGTCTCTGTATAATGAATTGCTTTTATAGCATATTCTTCTGTTTGCATGCATTCTGAATACCCCTTGTCATTCATGGGTTATCTAAATATTTAACCCCGAGTGTATATTTTTGTATAGGGCAATGTTTATCATATTTTTTTATGGATGTCTAGAAAGGCATTATAGGCAATGTTTCTATCATTTTCATGATGTCAACTCCAGTTGACATTGTTTAACTCACAGGTGTCAAACTGATCCAGTAAAGGGCCACTGTGGCTGCAGGTTTTCATTCCAACCAAGCAAGAGCACACCTGATGCAAATTATTCAATCAACTGTATTGTCTTTACACAGTTGATTTGTTGGATCAGGTGTGTTCTTGCTTGGTTGGAATGAAAACCTGCAGCCACAGTGGCCCTTTACTGGATCAGTTTGACACCCCTGGTTTAACTCCTTTCTAAAACCATTCAGATCCTCCTCTCTTCTACTTCTCTTATACTTTATCTGTGTAGTCTTTCTCACCTTCGTAAAACAGCACTTATGAATTGCCAACACTGGCAGGTGATCTGTATTGTCTGCTATTAATAAACCACTATCTATGTTGCTTTCCATATTATTTGTGAATATATTGTCAATGAGTGACGCACTATCAACTGTTACCCTGCTAGGTTTAGTAATTAAATGAATCATACCTCTACTGTACATTAACTCAATAAATTCATCTGTTTTCTTGTGTTTCTTGGTATTTAATAAGTCTATTTTGAAATCTCCGCATATATAGTTTCTTATTTTTTACAATACATAATATTTTTTCCATGGTGGCAATAAATATATCAATATTACTACCTGGTTTCTTATACACACAGTTGACTATAACATTTTTCATTCCTTGTATACTCACTTCTATGGTGATGCATTCCATGACCTCATCAATAACCAATGACAGATTTTCAAGGACCTGATATGACAGAGACTCATCAACAAAAAAAGCCATTCCCATTCCTTCGATTTATACCGTGAAAATCATACCCTAACAATGACAAGTACCGGTTTGTGCATGGTGTCATACAGATATCTCAAGTTAAAACAGATTTTTTGGATTCTGTCAAGTTTTCGTTATTCCTCGACTGGCAGGGCACCAGCCAGCCTCCCAGGGGGATTGCTCTCTTTCAGAGAGCTCCAAGGAAGCTGCACATTGTGTTGGTTCCCCAGGAGAACCTTTATCTGATAATGTTAATATTAGAATGACCTCTTTATCTATGGTTGTTAATGATGATACTTCAATAATAAATGGCTTTAAAACCATATAGACATGAGGACCATCTTGAAAACGAGATGCCACATCTCATAAAGCTAAAAATAAATCTATATTTAGCAGAGACAGATATGATGAGGACAGATTTATGATCTGGGCGCTCATGGGTTTGTCACGATCATACATTCCTATTTTTAGTCCCTTTGTCTCTGCCTGGATGGATCCATCTCTGAAAGTATCTATATGTATACATATGATGTATGTGTATCTATAAAATGGAGTATGGCTTCAGCTGGCTGTTTTGTAAAGTGCCTTGAGATAACACTTGGTATAAATTGACCCTATACAAATAAAGACTGACTGATTGATTGATAGATTGAACAAGATCATAAAAAAGTTGATATGTAAACATGGCTAGTGACTCCAGGTTAGGGTGTCAAACTGGCAGATGAAGAGCAAAATTCTGACATGCCGGCCTTGTTCAGTCACAGCCATGGGGTGTCTTGGATGTAGAACTTGTAGTGCCGCTCTTGTTGTTCTAGACTTTAACATCAGAGGTTTAAAGACAAAATGTGGCACAAGTCTCTCAGTCTTATACTCTCTCGAACATGCAGTACATCTGGTGGTGGAACGCACATCCAAAATCTCACTGTTATTTTTAAATCAGTTGAATGATTACCCAGGCTTACTTAAATGCTCACAAAACAACTTTTACAAGGTAATTGTATGTAAATGTTGTCTTCACAGTTTTAATTACTCCCCAAGGTGACCCAATTATACTCATTTTGCCTCTGGATCTTAAAAAGTAAAAAAAGTAGAAAGAATAACTTCTCCCTAACACTGAAAGATTATTAACAGGAAGGACCTTGTTTAGGAAGCTTCAGCCTTGAATTGGTTTTAGAGCAGAAACTGAAGTTTTAAAACATCGACTGTAAGCAGATAATCCAGATGTTATTTCCACATGTGCCTTCGGCTTTTCCCCTGGTCTGTTAATCAGTCTCCATAAACCTGGCTCTGAGTGTTGTGTTTCATAGCAGCTAACAAGGTTCAGCCACTTATTACCTTCCTCTTAATCCTGTTAATTCTCTCCGAGTTGGAGTGTTTAGTTTCCAAACGCAGACTTTTCTCTGCTTGGGTCATTGCCAAGTGAAGGGATGAGGGAGAGCCTGTTGGATGAAAAGATGGAGTGGTGTCGTTAACCTTTAGATGTAATGTTCGGCAGAGTGAGGAATATTTCTGCTGTTTCTCCTCGAGTTTTAAAGGTCACATTGACAGCAGAGCGGCTTAGACTCGGCTTTACAGACAGCCTTCATCATGAATGGAGGAGAGGAGGAAGTGTAAGAACAGCTGTCATTGACCTACCGGCCCTTATATGTGCACAAACAATACACCCTTGAATACTCCTGCACTATTATTAAGCTCAAAGTGTTTTCATTCGCAAAGTCAAAGTGATGTAACATGCCTTTATTTTATCCCCCATGCCTCGCTTCCTCTTGCAACTTTCAGCAACCAACAGCAACCTTCTGTACAGGATTATTGTATTCTGTGGCTGTAGAGAGCGAGTCTGCAGAGGAGAAAAGCAAAACAAAAGACTTTCCAAGGAGAGAAATGTTTTGCTGTTTACTCAAAGACGAGGCAGAGAATTTGAATGAATGTGTCACTCAAACATTACAAAAACAACTGAGAGACAGACTGTATGTCTTTCTGCTGCGAAGTGTCTCAGACAAGCCAGTCCTCGAATTTTGAGTACAACAAACTTTTTCCTGGCACTACATTCAGTAGGGAGTAGATTTCAGAGTAAAATAATCACTATTGTCTGATTTCTTAAAGGTTTTTAGTGGGGAGCTATTAGAGGTGCTGGGCTCATTTTATGATGGCATGAAGCATGTTGTTGAAAATGTTTGGCGTACGGCTGTATGGGGCGTGTCGATTCATATTTTGCTATGTTATGGCCACATGTTCTCAGCGCAAAGCCAAGCGCACGCCGCAAAGTGGAGCTTCATTAATGACTAAAATCTCCAGTTAAAACTGACAGGATTAGAATTCTGTATTTTTTAGGACAGACCTGCTCACTGAACATCAAAAAGCTGTTGGCTTTATGCAATTTATTTCTCATTTTCCTGCGGGATTCCTTGACTCTGTTCTCTATTGTGTGCCCTATAGAGTGATGTAGGGATATTTCTGAAGGCCAACTTGGAAGTTAGCATCGCGCTGCAGGCCTACTAAAAGCCTATGGGATTTTCACTGTGTTTTGGATCATTGCTGATAATAGCTCTGTCGTGAACAAAAAATGATGACTCTTACATGAATAGTTCTTTGTGATGATCCTAACAAACAAACCTACTTTTCTATGGAGCCACAACACTGACAGTAAGATTTGGTATTGAAAAAGAAACTTGGCATTGAAGAAAAATTTGCATTGGCACTGAAACAGTTATTGGCATTGTAAAATGTTGAATTGAAAAATAAAATACAGACATTAAAAAAACTATTGTTTTTTCCAGGATATTTTATTTTGTTTTATGATGTGTTTTTCAATGCCAATCTTCTGATTTTTTCTTTTACACTCTCTCTTTTTTCAGCGTCACAGATTTTCAGTTTCAACTTTCTGGTTTTCAGTTACAGTTCTCATTTTTTCAGTTTCAACTTACTGGCAGTGTTTTGACGTGAAGGGGAGGGGTGGGGGTTGGGGGCGGGGCTTGGAGCGCGAGGACGCGCTTCCAGGTTTTGAGGAGAGGAGAGCGGAGAGGAGAGCGGGCTCTGTCGGCTAGCAACAACACTGTTCTCCCTTAGGCTGTGATCGACACTGAGACCAATGGATGCAAGTTCACCTGAACCCCCAAACTGCCAGAAAGCCTGTTTTTTCAGTTGGTATTTTTCACATAGAACCTTGTGGCGCTAAAATCACTATATGCTTCATGTCATGCTAATTTAGCATTCGTGCTAACTTTCGCTAAGCTAGCTGATGTAAACGTGCTTTGAGTCTTTACTACAGACATATAAACACTGACAGGAGGGATTCTTCATCACCACAAACATTATTTCACGGGGCGTCCTCCCAAATACACTTTAGGGGAAACACTGATATACTCGACTCCAACTTGTAAACTGCGGCACCCTGAGGTGCCCTTCCCTCTGATCGCCCCTCTGACTGACTGCAGTCCATCTGTGAATCCCAATTCAAGAAATAATTGCTTTAACATCATTATAATATGTTCGTTTGTTAAGTCGCGATGAAAGGGGTCCCGTTTCAGAGTCTCATAGGCGATCATATTACTGAGGAGGCTTATTACCTTGTCCTGGTAATCACTTGTGTTGAGTATCACAGTGCATCTCCCCTTGTCTGCAGGCAAGATGGTTATGTTTTCATCTTTTTGCAGTGATGTCAAGGCTCTTCTTTCCTGGCCTGTGAGGTTAGAAGGAGGTGTTTTAGCATTCGAGAGAGCCGCTGTTATCTTCAACCTGAGTTGCTCTGCCTCTGTGACCGTCAGCTAGTTGTCTCGGATGGCTGACTCCGTAGCTGTTATGAGGTCTACCACTGGGATCTGTTCTGGGGTTACCATAAAATTCAGTCCTTTGGAAAGGACCTCCTTTTCTGGTTGGGTGAGAACCCTGTCTGATAAGTTCTTCACCCATTTGTCTTGTGTGTTGGAGTCCGTGTTGCTATCTTTCTTGTCCCTCCATACTAATTCAGATGATCTTTTAAATTGTGTGGATTGCAGCCTGTCAAACTTTGTGTTTGTCGCTCTTTCCCTTTTGTTGTGTTGTGCAATCTGGGCCTTTTCCAC